>JAVJIF010008609.1:0-140202 GCA_038442645.1 Agave tequilana
GAAGAAGTAATCATATGAAGGAACGCGGGAAGATTTGATAAGCCACTTGATTTGTAAAATGTTACAAAGTTTAAGTCATGTTGCATGGCGATATCCGTTTAGTGATCCATAATTGATAAGCTAGGGTTAGGGTTTCGTTGCTCTCTTTGATTTCTTATTGCAAAAAAACCTCTAATTTTGTCTCGATCGATCGCGTTGTTGGTTGCTGTTTTGGGTTTGGGAACGGACGAGAAGACCATCATCTCGATCTTGGGCGTACTCTGAGAAGTATGGTGAGGATTTGTTCAAGTCTCTGGACAAGGAGATCTTCGGTGATTTTGAGGTATTGTTTGATCTCACACTTGTCAAGGTTCATGTTAATTTTCATGTTAATTTTCAAATAAGGTGTACTGGATGCTTGATTTTATTAATCTTTAATTTGACAATATCGAGGCATGGATATTGTTAAATTCTGATTTTCTGCAACTGTGATATACCCAGTGCAGGTTTAATTTCCTGATTGCAGTAACAAAATAGTCCTTAGAGAGATTGATATTTCAGTTAGCATGAGGTTATGTTGTTACATTCATTTTGTCTGCTTTGATTTAATACCCCATTGATAGTTTATTTGGCTGCATCGTAATAAAACTGTATGATAATTTAATGCTACCAACTGTAGTGAGAAGATGAAAACTAGAATAGATGTTTTTATCAATTTTAGTTAGATTATGTGATATTGGCTAGATTTGTAATTTTAGTTATTATTTTAGGATTCAATATATAATCCACAGAAGAGGAGACTAAAAAATAACATGGTCATTTTAGGTGTTTTGTCCCACCTAATTTTCACTAGACAAGGTTTTAATGAGACCCTAAAAAGGGTCTCTCTTATCTTTTGTAAACTCTTATCATTTTAATAAAAATAAATATCTGATGAAGAAAAAAAATTTGCTTTGTGTAACTGTGGTTAGTGTGTTTAGGAGCACACTTTAAAATTTTACTTAGTACATTTAATTTTTCAGGACCGGCCCTGAATATAGGAGTTCATGAAAGTCGAGTACAAGAGTGATGATGTACTGGTAGTTTATTGAATTTTAAATGAGTCCAAGATTTTGTTTTGGAGTTTGAATAAATAGAAAGAAAAAAATAATTGGCCATCACAAAGATAATGAAAGGAGAAAAAAGTTTAACTATTGAAGAGAAATCAAAAGAATTAGGTTTATCGGCAGAAAAGAAAATTAGTTAAATTGGTTTAGCCCCTTTGCAGGCCTTTGACTGAATTATAACATTGCCTCCATCAGAAAATACAGCATTTGTGATCACCATTCAAGAACAGAAAGAAAAGAAAAAGAGAACTTTGATGATATCTCAAATCCATTATAACTTGCCTCTCAGAAATACAAATTCACGATCATCATTTACAATAAATATTAATATGTCTCAAATGATACCACTAAGTCGTCCTAACTTGCAGAAAGTTTAAAAAACAAAAAAGATTCTTAGATTCGTTGAAATTTATCTATTTGTCTATCCATGCATTGGGTGCTCTGCTTTCTTCTGGAAGGGTGTTTGGTTCTTTAAGACACCAACTATAGATTGATTTGGTCCTCCATTAGAATCTGATCAAATGCGATATCGAAGAAGATACTTTCTACCAGCCAATATGACAAAGTGCACAATACAAAAGTATAACACACTATTATGATGTTTATACGGTGACAACAATTATTACATAATACCATGACAACAACAGAAACACACATTTATCATCACACGGTGAATTACAAATACAAATACAGATAGGACAACGCTTGAATAACCACACCACGAGACAACATCATAATACAAATACTGATAGCACAAACAACTGATGACTTAACCACTGATGACTTCGAAGCCAAGGCACTCTATGCCATAATACAAACCGATCGACAACCCAAACTTCTTATTTTTTTCACCTTAGCAGCCACAAGGATACCTTGGTATGATGCCTTTCAAGGAGTTGAAACCATCACTAATCGGAGTGACCTTATTAATTATATAATCACCTGTGGTCCCAGGAGCATAATTGATGAGAGCGTAAGTGTTGTCTTTAAATATATAAGCTTTATTTTTTCTTTAGCCGAAAATGCTGCATCCAAGCCATGTTGGAAAACTGTACCATCTAAAGATGGGAAACTGAGAGTAATCTTTTTAGGACCCTGAATTATGTAATCATCCGTTGTACCCGATGCAAAATTAATCAGTGCATATTGATCTCCTTTAAATATATAGGCTTTATTGGACTGAGAGGAAGTAAAAGCTGCATCAATACCATGTTCAAAAATGGTATTTTTCAAAGAGTAGAAGCTGTCTGTGATCTTCTTGGGTCCTTGAATAATGGAGCCACTCACAAAGTTCATGAGTGCATATATATTGCTTCTAAATATATACACCTCATCGTTTGTAGAAGAGGTAAAAGCGGCATCAATTCCGGTAGCAAAAATAGTATCTTTAGAGAAGGAAAGAAACTACCAATGCTCATCGGTCCTTTAATAATGTAGTCATTAGTTGTGTCGGGAGCATAGTTGATTTGCAGGCATTGATCGGTAGTGAAAAGAAACGCCTCTTTCTCATTATTGACGTTGAATGCACAGTCGATGTAATGCGGCACATTACAACCAGGATCAACATAAGGCTCCTCTGTAGGCGATGTGGTGTCGTCCTCGACGTCTCTCTTCTTAACATGTGCAACGAAGACAATATTGATAAGAACTTCGTCACGTGTGGGACACCTAACATTTCTCAGGCGATTCATAAATTCTTGAGTGGTTTCCCCACTTGGAGTTGGATTAGGATTGAAACGACCGTTACGATAAATTCGATTTCCATATGGACTATAAGTTGGGAATTGTGTGTCGGATCCTAGAACCACATATGGACGTGCTGATCGAATATATTGAGGCCTAATGCCTCCTGCAAAAGAGATTTCCTGTTGATTAGGATAATCGTTGTGCTCACGCAAGGTCAGATTTGCATCGATTCCCCCTGGCGCAAATATCTCATACCGATAAAGAATGGTATTAGTTGTGACTCTCGGTCGCCAACTAGTTGACCTTGTTGTGCTGACAAACACCGACCCATCAGCAGGAGAGGTATCTGCCGGGCTCCTCCACCGTTTACATGGCGCTCTAAGTTGTAGTAATCTGCCAAACTAGTTGAACCCCATTCTCGTGGACGAAAGCCTGTTCGAAAAATCTCAGTGTGGGTGCGCTCATCCCATCGATACACCGCCTCAACAATATCTTGATCGTGATCGGGATCCCGATATAGAATCATTGGCCCTTCTCTATTGTAAATTGTTAAAGCAGTTATGTGATCTTGGAGCTCACGAATATCTTCTGAAGAAGCCGGTTGGGGAATGGCAGCTGCAACTCCACGATATTCTGATGTAGGAGGAAGCGCCATATCTATAGAGATCAATATCAGAATCATTGCCTCGATAATTTTCTTTAGGGTATATCATAATTTCATAATTTCAAACCTCAATAATGTATTCTCCAAATCTTTTATAATTTCAAAAATACTCCTCAAATCTTCATACATCAAAATTACTCTCTAAATCTTCATAATTTTAAAATTATTCTCCAAATCTACATATTTACTGCCCAATTTTTTCATATTTTCAAAGGTATCTCTCAATTATCTTTTATGAAATATGAAATTTCAAGAATACTCTAACCGTCAGAGTTATTTCCCTCTCCTACTCCGTAACTCCTCCTCCGCCGCCAGCGCCTCCGTCGCCAGTGCCTTCTCCTGGCATCTCCTCCCCCACTTTCGTCGCCTCAGAAAGAGAGAGAGAGGGAGACAGAAGAGAGAGAGAGGGGGAGAGAAATGAGAGAGAAGATAGTCTCGGCGTATTGAAGTAATATTCGGTGGGGTAATTTTGAAATTTCAACAGAAGTTGAAGAGTAATTATGATATTATGAAGATTTGGAGAGTATTTTTGAAATTATAAAGATTTGGGGGTACATATGAGAAAGACATTTTTCTTTATTATTAAAAATAAATAAAGTAAATGAGAGAGAGAATTAAAGACGACAACAACAACGATAATAATGATAAACCATTTCCACACGGTTTAACTGTATCAATTCGAGTTCATTCTAAACTGAGTTGAATCATGTTGATTAGCTAGCTAGATTGGTTCAGCACGCACCTCTAATCAACTTTGAATATGTGTGCAGTAATATACAGAAACATGTCACATCCTAATACAGGCTACAACTAACTCCAAATGATTTAAATGAAAAATTGATTTAAGATTAAATGATTAATAAAGATTCCTTAAGATGTGGTTTTGGCACATGAAGTTGGATCAGAAGAATTGGAGATCAACGCCCCAATTCCAATTTCGTTGGTTAGTATAAAAAAAATTAGTCTTGAATTAACTCTCATTTATAATCAGTGACTGAATTTTCATAGACTGAATTCCATATCAGAAATAAAAATTATCCAAAAGAGAGAAAAATTGTTTTCATACGATGATTTTTGGTAAAATCATCATCAAGAACTTAAACACACCAAGTCATAAATGTAAGTTAAAAAGAAGGGAAAAAAACTATTCAATGAATCATATTTGTATGACTTTTGTGGGTTTAATTTACATGACATAATTACTAACATGCGGTCAATTTTGTAATCTCACCGTACATCAAACTACTAACATAAAGAAAAGTATAGCGGAATTGCAAGAACATGAAACTATAAGATATGTTGTAAATAATTATCAGCTAGCGTGAAGTACGGATTTGAATAAATCTGAATAAAAAGTGTCAGATAAATTGTATACTGAAACTGACAGGCCGAAGAGTGGAAATCATACCTAGAGAGGAGAGAATAAGATGTAGTACTAAGAGGGACTGGAGTGAAGCGGTGCAAAGAGCAGTGTTTAGGCCCCGCTGATTTATAGAAGTAATTGACGGACGAGATGAAATGTCTTGAGAGAGAAATCGACGGCTCGTAGATAATCGCGTGGTTCCCGTTCATTTGTTTCTATGAAGTTGTCGCGTGGTCAACCCAAACGTATTTTTTAGTTTTCTGTCCCTTTCCATGAGCAGAGGGTCAGTTCCATGTCCCTTTCTCATGAGTGGAGAGGCGGTTTCTTTAGTTTGTCGTCTGGCTGATCTGTATTTATATCCAAATTAATTAGGTTTTGAAAAATTGTTTAATGCTTTAATGGTCCGGACTCATGCTAAGTCCAAGGCCTTACGCAAGTAATGAAATGCTCACAGGGTTTTTCTTCATAAACAATGCACCGAAAGTGTACGACGGGGACGAGGAAACTTCATGCAATGCCCCCAAACCAGTGGTGGACCCCGCGCCGCGGTTGTTTTGGTTGGTGAGCGGCGGCGAGTATTCAAGCGGTGAGCCAAAAAAAACCCGTTTTGGTTGGTTGTGCGGTTTCACAACTCAGTTTGACGAAGCTTGTTACCTTGTCACGCCGTCAACGTGGGGTCCCCGTTTAAGTCATTAATTATGATGCCACATGCGACATATAGGGGCCGTTTGTTTTGCGTAAAACTCCGTAATTTGTAAATGACTTACAACCCAGTTACAACTATGGCGTTTGTTTGGACCGTAATTCGTAAAAGACTTACATAACTCAACTAACACTCACTTGCAACCCAGTTACCACTCACTTACAGCCCAGTTACAATTAATTTTGTGGTCATACAAATTTGTAATATTTTTTATATTAATATTAAAAAATTTTAATATTTAACTTTTTTAATATTTATTTGCAGTATTAAAACTTTTAAAATCACTAAATAGTTAATTTTGTGGTCAACTTTTTCACTTACGACTTATATATTACGACAACCAAACACCGTAAAGTACAATACACTTTCTCACTTTACAATTTTATATTACCAACCAAACACCGTAAAATTTACATACATGTAACTCATTTACAATTGTAAAAAAGACTATACCAATTACAACTACGAATTACGGTCAGTTACGACAACTAAACAGACCCATACAAGAGGTCTAAATGTGATCCAATTGCGTAGTCCTGCCAGTCTGGCTACTTGTGTCAAACCATTGATAGTTGGTGGAACAGTGAAGTGATAAGATTCACCACTGATGGGAATTTATTTTTGGGAAATTGTCTTCAAAGCCCCTTAGTACGAAACTTTTGTTGGGTATTCTGCTTAACAAGAATCAATCTGACAACTAATCAAGATCACTGAGATATCAACAATCTAATTGGCCAGGTCGGCAAATATCAGGTGGGAGGTTTTCCGTTCAAAAGAACGTTCCTTAATTTAAGAACCACCTTTCAATTTCCTTCCTTAATTTAAGCACCAATTAGACTGAATCCAAGTCAGTCTCGATATACTGTAAAGTATATCCCCTGTATAAAGGACTTAATCCACTTATACAGTAACACTTAGACTGAATCTAAGTCAATCTCGATATACTGTAAAGTATATCCCCTGTATAAAGGACTTAGTCCACTTATACAGTATTTGAAGTGAGGTACGCTTACAGCGAATCTCCTTAAGACAATTACGTCCCCCGCACCGGTGCTAACGGGATAATGGACGCTGGTCTCCCAAGATACAACACTTCTTCACGGTATTTGGATAGCACTACCAAATTACCGTACGGTCGAACCGTAGTCAACCAGTACCTACACAGGATTAGCAAAACAGCGGTATAACGACAAATTTCAAATGAATATTTGTCTTACTCTTTTGGAGGAACACCCACTGTTGAGGACGTAGGAAGATTGAAGAATTTTTGGCAGAATCTCCTTTAGGAAGTCGTTTCGGATTCCCACTTCACTTGGAAGTCGCGGATTTCCACTTCGTTGAAAGTCGTTCTGGAAGTCGTGGATTCCCACTTTGCTGGAGCCCAGTTCAGAACCGAAGTCAGAACTTTAGAGAGAGAGAGAGATCTCAGATTTGGTGTGTCTGAGAATGAACCCCTGGAGCGCTATTTATAGCGCTCCGGAGGGGTATTTCTCGTCCGCCAAATTCCAGCAGTTGCGACGGTTCGGACAGAACCGTCGCAACCGATCAACCGCCCAACCGCACTGTCGGTTTTCCGACAGCGGTTGGCGAACGGTCGGATCTGTTCGCGCGGACACCCGTTGGCGGGTGATACGAATCTCTCCGCGGGCGGGCTGGACCAACTGACCTGATTCAAAAAGAACCAGGCCAGATAGAGGAAACCGAGCCCAAGCCCAAGCCCGGACCCGGACCCGGACCCGGCACCGGCACCGGCCGGCCGGCCGCCGCCGCCAGCGCGGCGCGCGTGCGCGCACGTACGTATGTACGTGCATAGTTCCCTCCTTTTCGCGCGCGCGAAAACTCCAAGTACCCAAAGGGCACGCCCTTTGTTCTCAATTTTCTCTATTTATACCCCATGAGCTTCCATCACATGGCCAATGTGGGACTAAATGCATGTAGCTAACTTTAGTCCCTTTTGGCTTTGAATTAGGCAATCTTTGGACTTGAATATCTCATTCATTCGAAGTCGGAATTGAACATGTGAATATACCATGTTAATCACAAATGGAAGGAGAACACACTCCAACCATCATCCGGTTGATTCGATCAACGGATCTTGCCATAATTCAACTCGAAGATTCACCTTTATATTCTTTAATTCCAACAATCCCCCACAATGAATGGAGATTCAAGGAAATGACACACAAAGAGACTGACTCTATTGTGTAAGGTACTTTAGAAAAGAAACTGCATAAGGATAGGTGAACTAGGTCTTGAACCTTCCATAGTGAAAGCTTTATCGGACTTACTGGCTAATCAGTGAACTAGGTCTTGAACTGTTAGCCGTTAGTGTAAGCCAAGTCAACAAGCTTCACACAGTGACTTTCCAAATCAACTTTGGTTCTCTGTTGTGTCCGTTTTGACCCTGGACATTCTTGGTTTCAGAGAGTATCTTTAGGGAATAACAGCCTCCATAGAGATTCCCAAAGAGCCGACCCAACTCTATACTCACATAGGTGATGGACCTATGAAGAGTAGTCTACTCTACTCCACTTGTATAGTAACAAGATATAGGCATCATTAAAAGCGTTAAGCTTATCCTTAATCCACTTGTAGAAAAGCACTTATGTGCACCTTAGGAATGGATTGGAGTCAAGCTCCCAAGTGCTTACTTGCTGAGTCAATCATAACTAGTTTTTCCTCTTGAACTTAGTCCGTGGGATCTCCAGTCGCTAAGTGAGGTTTCTATTAAGCTGACTCGGTAAGGTTAGGCTTTTAGACCCATTCCCCTCGATGCGCAGTTTATACGCTCTCCACTTAAACCTTTAGTAAGCGGATCCGCTAAATTATCCTTTGACGATACAAAGTCAATAGAGATAATTCCATTTGAGAGCAACTGCTTCACGGTATTATGTCTACGACGAATATGTCTAGACTTACCGTTGTATATCACATTTTGTGCCCTAGATATAGCTGCTTGATTGTCACAGTGTATACATATAGCGGGCACTGGCTTTTGCCATAACGGTATATCTTCTAAGAATTGTCGAAGCCATTCTGCTTCTTCTCCAGCCTTATCTAAGGCTATGAATTCCGATTCCATAGTGGAACGGGCAATACATGTTTGCTTAGAAGATTTCCAAGATACCGCTGCTCCTGCTAGAGTAAATACGTATCCGCTAGTTGATTTTGATTCCTCAGAATCTGCAATCCAATTAGCATCACTGTATCCTTCCAGTACAGGAGGATACTTTCCATATCTCAAGGCATATTCCTTGGTATGTGATACGTAACCTAATACTCGTAGTAGAGCGGTCCAGTGTAGATCACTAGGATTGCTAGTGTATCTACTTAACTTGCTTACAGCGTAAGCAATATCGGGTCTAGTGCAATTCATTAAATACATTAGACTTCCGATAATCTGAGAATACTCCAACTGGCGTATTCCAGTTCCTGTATTCTTATGAAGGTGGACGTGTGGGAGAAAAGGATTTGTATTCTCTTTTATCCCATGATCCTTGAATCTTTCTATCATCTTTTCCACGTAGTGAGATTGAGATAGACTGATTCCATCTGGTGTTCTAGTAATTTTAATTCCTAAAATTACATCAGCAACCCCCAGATCCTTCATATCAAAACTGTTGGATAACATTCTTTTAGTGGACTTAATAATCTCAATATTAGTCCCAAGTATCAACATGTCGTCTACATAAAGACAGACAATGATACATGCATCTCCAACTGTTTTCGTGTAAACACACTTATCGCATTCATTAATAGTGAAACCATCTTTGATCATGACACTATCAAATTTCTCATGCCATTGTTTCGGAGCCTGTTTTAAACCGTATAAGGATTTTACCAATTTACACACCTTGTGTTCTTGGCCCTTGACTTTAAATCCTTCTGGTTGCTCCATATATATTCTTCATTTAATTCACCATTTAAGAATGCAGTCTTGACATCCATTTGATGGATATCTAAGTTGTGCAATACTGCAATCGCAATCAACATCCGTATGGACGTTATTCTTGTTACTGGTGAATAAGTATCGAAGTAGTCAAGTCCTTCTTTTTGTCGATAACCCTTGGCTACTAATCTAGCCTTGTACTTATCGATAGATCCATCGGGTTTTAATTTTCGTTTGAAAATTCACTTAAACCCAATTGGTTTACTTTCAGGAGGCAAGTTTACCAATTCCCAAGTATGATTACTTAGTATGGATTCTATTTCGCTATTTATAGCTTCTTTTCACATTTGTGCTTCTGGGTTTGACATAGCCTCTTTAAATGTTTGAGGCTCGCTCTCAATAGCGTATGCTATGAAATCTGGACCAAAAGATTTTGAGATTCTAGATCTCTGACTTCTTCTTGGTTCAATTTCCGCATTTACAATTGGTTCCTCGGGGCTTTCGTCCCTGAACGCCATCTCGTGTGTTCTTTTCCCAGAAGTCTTATCTGCTTCCCGTTTGTACGGAAAGATATCTTCAAAGAACACAGCATCTCGAGATTCGATAATCATGTTTACATGAATATCAGGTATTTCTGACTTATGTAGGCACTGCTATTTAAGGCATAGCCTATGAATATGCAGTCCATAGTTTTTGCTCCCAACTTAGTCTTTTTGGGTAATGGTGCCAGCACCTTTGCAAGGCACCCCCACATTTTGAGGTAATGGTAGGAAGGTGTCCTTCCATGCCATAACTCGAATGGTATTAGACCAAGTTTCTTGTGGGGTACTCTATTTAGAATATGATTTGCAGTTAATAGAGCTTCCCCCCATAAGTTCTGCGGAGCTCCAGAACTTACGAGCATGGAATTAACCATCTCCTTCAAAGTTCTGTTCTTCCGTTCAGCAATTCCATTTTGCTGAGGAGTGTATGGTGCTGTAGTTTGATGTATTATACCGAAACTAGCACATAACTCACTAAAATCATTTGATTCATATTCTCCGCCTCTATCGGATTTTAGAATCTTGATTTTCTTGTTGAGTTGATTCTCAACTTCGGCTTTATATGTTGTAAACATATTTATTGCCTCATCCTTACTGTTCAAAAGATACACATAACAGTATCTTGTACAGTCATCGATAAAAGTAATGAAATACTTTTTACCGCCTCTAGTTGGCATAAACTTCAAGTCACATAGATCGCTATGAATTAACCCTAAAGGTTCTGTATTTCGATCTATTGAGTGAAATGAATTTTTAGCTAACTTGGCCTCAACACAAACCTCACACTTGCGAATTTCTTCCAAGTTGAGTTTAGGAATATATCCCAGATTAGACAAGTTCTTTAAAGACTTGTAATTTACATGCCCTAATCTAGCATGCCACAAATTAAGAGACTCAAGCAAATAAACAGAAGAATTTCTTTTATTGATTAGCTTTGGGTACAAATACACGGACTTTTTATCAACCACTGCAACATTGGCTTTAAAAAGTCCATCAACAAGATAACCCTTTCCCACATACATCCCTCCCTTAGTAAGTACAAATTTGTCGGATTCAAAGACTATTCTAAATCCTTTCTTACTAAGTATAGATCCAGAGATTAGATTCTTGCGGATGTCTGGAACATGAAGGACATCGTTAAGAGTAAGCTCTTTGCCCGATGTCCACTTCAGGATGACCTTGCTCTTTCCTTCAACCTTTGAGGAAGCTGAATTACCTATGAATAATTGCTCATCTTGCTCTAGCCTTTGATATTCTGAGAATAACAATTTCTCCGAGCAGATGTGCCTAATAGCTCCCGTGTCTACCCACCAATCTTTGTTATTGGTTGTCAGATATACTTCTGACACCACAGCTGAAAGACTTGGTGATTCATGGTTGGTCATGTTGGCCTGTGGGTGGCTTTTCTTGTTCTTCTTTAGACGGCTGCGGCATTCATTTGCTTTGTGACCTTCTTTGTTGCAGATGTAACAGGTCCCTTTGAAGCGCATGGTTCTACCGTCTTGAGCCTTGCCTTTGTACCCCTGGGAAGGCTTCTTCCTCTTCAAGCTTTTAGAAGTAGACGCTTTCCCCTTTGAGTCCTCGATCACATTTGCTTTTGCTTCGTAGGAGTTCTTGCTGCTCCTTTTCTCAGACTTGCGGTTGTCCTCCTCTATACGAAGCCTCACAATGAGATCCTCCAACTTTAGCTCCTTTCGCTTATGCTTCAGGTAGTTCTTGAACTCTCTCTACGCAGGGGGGAGCTTCTCCACGATGGTTGCAACCTGAAAAGTTTCAGGAAGAATCATACCTTCGGCCTCTATCTCGTGCAAGATAAGTTGGAACTCTTGCACCTGACTGATGACAGTCTTGCTATCCACCATTTTGTACTCCAGAAATCGTCCAACGACGAACTTCTTGGTACCAGCATCTTCAGTCTTGTATTTCTTGTCAAGACTGGCCCATAATTTCTTTGCCGTAGTGATTGGACTGTAGACGTTATAAAGAGAGTCATCCAGTCCATTAAGAACATAATTTCGGCAAAGGAAATCACCTTGTGTCCAAGCATCGACTGCAAGGACTGAGTCCCGATCAGTTCCGGGTTCTGGTGGATCCTCCTGCAGGAATTTGGCCAGATGTAAAGTGGTCAAGTAGAAGAGCATCTTCTGTTGCCACCTCTTGAACTCTGTGCCATCAAACTTTCCTGGCTTCTCCGGCTTCGGGTTAGGAAGTGGAGTAGGCATCAAACCTTGGAGCGGTATGTTTGTTGCCTTGCTGGAGGTATCTTGATTTGTCTCAGACATTTTTTCTGTAAGTTCAAGAGTGAGAAACGTAATTGTCTTAAGATTGTTGGGTATTCTGCTTAACAAGAATCAATCTGACAACTAATTAAGATCACTGAGATATCAACAATCTAATTGGCCAGGTCGGCAAATATCAGGTGGGAGGTTTTCCGTTCAAAAGAACGTTCCTTAATTTAAGAACCACCTTTCAATTTCCTTCCTTAGTTTAAGCACCAATTAGACTGAATCCAAGTCAGTCTCGATATACTGTAAAGTATATCCCTTGTATAAAGGACTTAATCCACTTATACAGTAACACTTAGACTGAATCTAAGTCAATCTCGATATACTGTAAAGTATATCCCCTATATAAAGGACTTAGTCCACTTATACAGTATTTGAAGTGAGGTACGCTTACAGCGAATCTCCTTAAGACAATTACGTCCCCCGCACCGGTGCTAACGGGATAATGGACGCTGGTCTCCCAAGATACAACACTTCTTCACGGTATTTGGATAGCACTACCAAATTACCGTACGGTCGAACCGTAGTCAACCAGTACCTACACAGGATTAGCAAAACAGCGGTATAACGACAAATTTCAAATGAATATTTGTCTTACTCTTTTGGAGGAACACCCACTGTTGAGGACGTAGGAAGATTGAAGAATTTTTGGCAGAATCTCCTTTAGGAAGTCGTTTCGGATTCCCACTTCACTTGGAAGTCGCGGATTTCCACTTCGTTGAAAGTCGTTCTGGAAGTCGTGGATTCCCACTTTGCTGGAGCCCAGTTCAGAACCGAAGTCAGAACTTTAGAGAGAGAGAGAGAGAGATCTCAGATTTGGTGTGTCTGAGAATGAACCCCTGGAGCGCTATTTATAGCGCTCCGGAGGGGTATTCTCGTCCGCCAAATTCCAGCAGTTGCGACGGTTCGGACAGAACCGTCGCAACCGATCAACCGCCTAACCGCACTGTCGGTTTTCCGACAGCGGTTGGCGAACGGTCGGATCTGTTCGCGCGGACACCCGTTGGCGGGTGATACGAATCTCTCCGCGGGCGGGCTGGACCAACTGACCTGATTCAAAAAGAACCAGGCCAGATAGAGGAAACCGAGCCCAAGCCCAAGCCCAAGCACCGGCACCGGCGCCGGCCGGCCGCCGCCGCCAGCGGCGGCGCGCGTGCGCGCACGTACGTATGTACGTGCATAGTTCCCTCCTTTTCGCGCGCGAAAACTCCAAGTACCCAAAGGGCACGCCCTTTGTTCTCAATTTTCTCTATTTATACCCCATGAGCTTCCATCACATGGCCAATGTGGGACTAAATGCATGTAGCTAACTTTAGTCCCTTTTGGCTTTGAATTAGGCAATCTTTGGACTTGAATATCTCATTCATTCGAAGTCGGAATTGAACATGTGAATATACCATGTTAATCACAAATGGAAGGAGAACACACTCCAACCATCATCCGGTTGATTCGATCAACGGATCTTGCCATAATTCAACTCGAAGATTCACCTTTATATTCTTCAATTCCAACAACTTTCATGTGAAAAAATTCTCATAGTTTGAAAAACAATGAAAAAGCCCTTTAACCCAATTTGTTCTGTGCATGTCCCTCTTCCCATCACATTGCATTTTTTTATTTTCATATTGCCTCTATTGCCTTTAATTAGCTGCCTCTATGTGATGCATTGTCTTTTTATCTTTTTATTCTTTTGTCCTTTTCATGGAAGATGATATTGATGACAGCGACATGAAGGGTATATTTTTGTCCACTCTTTTATATATCTGTCCAACTCATGTTGGTTATTTTTTTTGCATTGATAAATTTTTTAACAGAGATACTTTTTTTTGGAATGTTTATTATAAACTAGTTCACTAATTTATTTTGTTTAATATTCTCTCCACCTTCTCAAAACATTTGTCCATTTTTTAAATATTTTATCCACCTTGTCAAATATTCTGTCCACTTTCACTAATTTTTAGTCCACTTATTCTAATATTTTGTCTACCTACTCTAGAAATTTATAAAATTAGACAGAAATTGATAAAGGTGGACAAAAAAAGAAAAGAAAAGCTAGAAATATAAAAAAGTAGATAGAAGTTGAGTAAGGTCGATAGAAATCCTATTTTATATTTCAATTTCAATTTTGTTCTTTTGTCCTTTTCATGGAACATGAGATTGAAGACAGTGGCTTGGAAGTATATTTTTGTTCACTCTTCCATATTTATGTCCGCCTCATGTTGGATTATTTTTTGCATTGATAAACTTTTTGCAGATATAATTTTTTGAAATATTTATTATAATCTACTTCACCAATTTATTTTGTTTAATATTCTGTCCATTTTGTCCACCTTCTCAAAACATTTGTCCTATTTTAAATATCTTGCCCACCTTGTCAAATATTCTATCTACTTTCACTAATTTTTTGTCCACTTATTCTAATATTTTTTCTACCTACTCTAGAAATTTATAAAATAAGATAGAAATTGACAAAAATGGATTAAAAAAAGAAAAGATAGACAGAAATATAAAAAAATAAATAGAAGTTAAGTAAGGTCCATCGAAATCCTATTTATATTTAATTATTTTGTTCACTTTTTCTAATTTTTTGTCCATTTATTCTAATATTTTGTCTACCTACTCTAGAAATTTATAGAATTAGATAGAAATTGATGAAGGTGGACAAAAAGAATGAAAGATAGACATAAATATTAAAAAGTTACAGAAGTTGAGTAAGATCGACCGAAAGAGAGAAAATTGTTGAGTCCCTATGAAAAGATGTTCATGTAAGAAATTCCTAGAGCATTAAAAAAAGTTTTCTAAAGTAGATAGAGAAAATATTAGAATAAGTTGACAAATATTAGAGAAACAGAATATTTGGCAAGGTGGACAGAATATTTAGCAAGGTGGACAAAATATTTAAGAAGGTGGACAATTATTTTGAGAAGGTGGACAAAAGTTTGGAGAACGTAAACAGAATATTAGAGGTGTACAAAATTTATAAGTTAAAGATAAATAAATAAATATTTATATGTTATGAATAATTTTTTAATTATGAAGAAATTGTTAATGGTAAATCTCTAGGGAAAAAATTTAATGCGCATTTAGCATCTATTGAGGATGGACAGAAATATAGTACCCCTGTAAAAAAAAAAATGGATAGAAATATAGCATCCTTGTAAAAAAAAATTATCTCCGAAAAATTATCAATGCAGAAAAAATTATTCACCTTGAGGTGGACAGAAATTAGAAGAGAGTGGTGTTCGCGATTAGAAGTTCATGAAAAACTCAATCGTTTTTGAATCACGTACAAACTATTAAACCTTAACTTACTAGAATCTTTTTAGGAAAGTGTGTAATGGCAAGAATAGGATAGAATCCACAGAGACTTGTTCTTGAAAATCTTAGTTATTAAAAATCTAACTTTTATCTTACTCTAGTTGAGAAATCTCTTTGATGAAGGTTGAAATTTTATTTTTTTTAAAAAATAAAGATCTTGTAGAAGAAAGCAAAAGCAAAATAAAAATATGAATAAAGTAAAAGAAAATAAAAATATGAAGAAAGCAAAAGAAGAAAGAAATACTAACCTTTTTGCGAAGATTTGAATAACTAAAGTGAATAAAAAGAAATTAAGAGATTGGCATGAAATGAAGCGGAAGATGAATCGGTGAACTTATTTTTTGTCGTCATCTTGATTTTTTCTTCCTCCAAATGATGCTAAAAACAAAAAGAACTAATAAAAGAAAAGAGAAAAAAATATACATAAGATTAAGGATGAAATCACAGAATCAAACATAAGAAAAAGAGAAGAATTGTATAAAAAATAAAGAAAAATTAAAGGAGACTTAGGCTGAAGATGATGCACAATCTTGAGGAAAATTTTGAATTTTATTCAATATTTTTTTATTACAAAATACTTGATCTCTTCCAACTCGCATTACAATGTTCAAAACTCTCTTTTTTTTGGTTTTTCAGCTCTTTGGTGTTCTTTTCTCTCAATGAATACATGTATTTATAGAACAATAGAGATAAAGAAGAGTGTAGGGAGATAGGAGGAGATGGTTATTTTTAAATTTGATTTCTTCCCTTATCTCCAAACTTAACTTGATTCATTCAGATTTTTTTGTGAAAATTCAATTCCTGATCTGCAGCTTGTTGGCTAGTTGATTGCTGAATATGACTTATCAAATAATAGAATTAGAAACAGTAATCAATATAGCAATTGTAGCCCTTTAAATTTTTTTTCTGGATCATCTTGAATCATCAGATTTGAGTTTCGATAGCGAAAATTATGATTAAAATGCTAAAATATATTGAGTCTGAATCAGAATCTAAATTGCTTCATCTCATCCGTTGATCTTCTCTCTATCCATTTATCCTCAGCGAAACCGATAAGGTCTTCAAAAATTTATTTTTTCTTTGAATTTTTATAGTATTATCTTATCTGGTAAATCGAATCTTTAGATAAGATAGCCTCTAGATCCTCTGAATTTGAGTCAATCCCCGTTTGATTTGAACTTTTAGGTTTATTTGGATAGGATTCATACTTATCTTTTCTTTGTCATAATCTGCATTGATTAGGACATTAGGACATATGAGATTGTAAGAATTATTACAGAATGAATGTAAAAATGTCATAATAATTATGAAATATATGTGTCCAAACACACCCCTATGCTTATCTTGTGCTCGTCCTCGAGCAAAACAAAACTAACCTATAATTTTTATTGGACCACTTTCGCAGGTCAGGTAATTGCACTTAGCATGTACAACAAGCCTTTAAATCTCTAGGTTACCTCTAGAGGAGGAGTTGTAGTATGCTGAGAGTTTTTAGTGGATTACCCCACAAAATCCATAAAGAAAAGAAATAAATTGTTAGTATTTTCAAAAATGTATTTTGAAAATAAGAGGAAATCTTTGAAGTGTTTTTACAAGAATTAAGCAATTTATAAGTTATAAGAGGATCGAATTATTCATATATAGAGTTAGTCTCTATTCAAATATTTGTTATCAATCAAGGTTAGGAATAAAATTGTATTCTCATCTAATCTATTATTTTACCCTAAGTCATATGCATCTTGTGACCGTGAATATTTTGACTAAGGGTTCTTCAACTCTAACTCTTATGCCTTATTTATGTATATATTGGTGGTAATATTTCTTAGCTCTCTTAGGCTTTCTAATTTGCCATGTAACGAGGCTTAGTCGGTGACTCTCAAACTGAACGGTTTTAGGGCACCGGGTGAGAAAACACCCCAAAGAGTTAGGACTCAAACAAACAAGGCCACAAAATTAAGGATTTTATTTGTTGATATAACCACTTTTAGGTGTTAATAATTATGCTTTATAAGGCACAAAAACCCAACTTAGAGGATTCTTATTTTTTTGTTTTTTCTTTTTTTATATAAAGCATAAGAATCTTTGTTTTTGAACCCTAAGTGTGTAAGTGTTTAAAGTATGCATATTTCATCAAGATAAAAATTAAGACTAAATTACCTTTTCAATTTTTCATCCTAACTCTAGAAATCAACTAATATTCTTATTTCAACCAAGTATAAGAAATCCTAATTATGATTCTCTTATTCCTTAAAATTAACTTAATTTCTTACAAAAATAAGTCAAAGTATTATTTTTTTCCTTTACAAAAAGTTTTTTTTATTATATATATATATATATATATATATATATATATATATTTCTCTTTTTTTAATTTTTAATTTTATTTTTGAACTTACAAGAAAACCTATATTAGAACCCTACCCCATACTTAAACTTGACATTGTCCTCAATGTTAAAATGTATGCTTATTATGCTAGGATTGAAAATGAACAAGGTGAGGGGTGGATAATACCTTGGGATCTGCAATAAGCATATAAGATAGGAGTTAAGAGTAAATAAAAAGATGAAGGCACATCCCCAAATCTGGATAAAAACAATCTCCCTATAGAAAAGAAATAGAAACTCTAGTAAGAAAAAAAAAGAAAGAAATAAAGAAAAATAAACTTTTTTATAGAAAAATGACATCTCTAGGTTGCCTCCTAGCAGCACTAAGTTTTTAACATCTTTAACCAGAAATAATCACATGTCACTCCACCTCTATGTATGGCCTTCCGATGTTGGACCAGAAAATTGAACATTTTTCTTGCGTGGTCCTTGAAGCAGGACAATGGTGCATTCGAGAATATTGAAATATGTGTCATTAATTTTCCAATTTGAGTGCAAAATTTCTTAAGTAATATGGCATATGCAGACAATTGTTTAAGCACTTCCTTCATCCTAGTCTTACTCTCATCCAAATGGAAAGGCTGATATAGACATTTGGGAAAGTATTCACGGGGTATATCAGATACCTTAATGGTCGTCTTAATTTGTGGTCCCGTGAAAAATTCATCAGAAGAAACCAATTCTTTCTCATTTTTCTACCTAACAGTAGACTCTAAAAGCATGTAAATTTTAAAATCGTCTACTTAACTATGATCTTTCTTGTCTATTTTATTGACCTCACTCCAGTTTTCAAAATTGATTATTAGATGGCTCATCAAAAGTGAAGATATTCAAATCAAATTTTATTTTTCTCAAAGGGAACTTTAGACTTGAGCTCCTCAACACATATCTTCTCAAAACACTTATCCTTAAACAATTCTTCAAGAAATATAGGCTTATCATACACGCCTACATTCTCAATATTATGATCAATATACTGCAAAGAAGTTGTGTGCATTGCCAAATCATCCTTAACCAGTTCATCCAAAAAATATTGAATCATCATCAAAGAATTGTTCAATTAGTGGCTCATAGTAAAACGGGGTGTCAAGCTCATTGATATCTCTAGCATCCTATTCAAACTCTTTAATTTAATTTTAGTGAAATGATGAGGGCACTGGTTCGAGATTTGAGTCAACATGTGGTGTGGACTCTTGTGGTATGTCCAATTGGTTTACTTGATAGCACTGATGGAACTCTTTAGCTTGATCTGGAATCAGGATTGAAGCAGGTTGATTGCGATAACTTGTTATTTTGTTAAAATGCATGCCTCTGTGAGCACTTATCTTAATTAGCTCTTGATTAAGTTGATTGTTTTGTAGTATACATTGTCGCATAATTTATATACTTTTCTTTAATGTGCTCTGCAAATCCTCATGTTTATTATCAAATCCGGAAGATGAAAGTGATTGATCAGCATAAGACCAATTTGATTGATATGATTGATTCCATGAATATTGAGGATAATTCCTACCCTCCGAATTGAAGTTTGATGGATAGGGTTCGTTTGTAGGTCCTTCAAAAGTGTTGAATTAATTTTGACCTAGTCATAAAGAATACCCTATTGAAGGACACTGCTCTGAAGGATGAGATGAATCATAACGGTGATGACACCACATGGGAGGATGAGATGAATAAGATGAACTAGTGGGCTGGTTGTAGCCATGAAAGCTCAGAGGTGAGGATGGTGAATGAGAATGAGGAAATGGTCTATGATGATAATAGTTGTAAACATCTTGATTTGGATAGGCCATGGAAGGACAAAAATTCAAAATGGTAGAAGGATAGAGGGATGGATGAAAATTGATTTTTAACTTATTATTTCTTTTTTTATTTCTATTGCATATACAAATGACTCAAACAATCAATTTCAAATAATTTTTTTCTTTATCTTGAACTTAATTTGAAGCGAATCAATTTTTTTAACCACTAATCTGAAGAGAATAAAATTCTCCCTAATTAGACAGCACCTAATTGGGTCGGACAGATTATGGGCTGACCGATTAAAGCCGTTAAATAAGCGATTCGGTTCTCCCCCAGGCTAGGCGCTTACTAATTTACCGACCCTTTCTTAAACTGGAAAGTTCCTCGGTCCTTCCTCCAGGCCAGACACTGCCGTAATGGCTAAGTCACCCTTTCTAGATAAAAAAGCCCTTTCTCGCGAGCTTGAAAGTAATCACCGAATTATTCCCACAATAGATCCACTTAATGAGCTCGAAATCCTAGTGTTCAAGTTTCTAATTGTTTTTAAGATTAATTCAAGCTTGGGAAAACTTATATGCGTTGTGATTTTTGAGCCAACGGGTGATGAAATCCCGATCTTATGTGAGGGGGGACAGCTCTTAAGATCTTTTTATGCAAATATGCACTGATGCAGTACAAGTTCAATCAATAAGCACCTCCAAAACCCCACTAACAAGAGATTCATGGGTAGAATTAGAAAATACTAACCTTTTCGATGACTCTAAAGCAAGCAATTTTTTTAATTTTATTTTAGCAAAGCAATTATGTCATAAGCAAGCAAGCTTCATCTTGTTGTGCAAGTCTTCCTTTGTTCATGCAATATCCCTTCAAAGGATAATTTTTAAATTAAACCTTAGGGTTGGAAAATAATCAAAATAAAAGATTTTTTTTTGAATTTTGAAAAAAATATTTTTTTAAAAAATTTAATTTTTGAATTTTTTTTAATTTTTTAAAAAAAATTTTAAAATTTTTTTATGAAACTAGAAAAGATTAAATTTTGATTTTAAAAAAACAAAAAAATTCACAAGTCCCCGGCAACAGCACCAAAAACTGTTCGCGATTCGAAGTTCATAAAAAACTCTATTGTTGTTGAATCACATACAATTATTAAACCTAAACTTGCTAGAATCTTTTTAGCAAGGTGTGCAGTGGCAAGTATAGGATTAAATCCACACAGACTTATTCTTGAAAATCTTAGTTATTAAAAATCTAACTTTTATCTTACTCTATTTGAGAAATCTCTTGGATGAAGGTTGAAATTTTGTTTTTTTCAAAAAATAAAGATCTTGTAGAAGAAAGCAAAAGCAAAATAAAAATATGAATAAAATAAAAGAAAAATAAAAATATGAAGAAAGCAAAAGAAGAAAGAAATACTAAGCTTTTTACGAAGATTCGAATAATTAAAATGAATAAAAAGAAATTAAGAGATTGGTACAAAGGGAAGAGAAAGATGAATCAGTGAACTTGTTTATTGTCATCGCTTTGATGTTTTTCTCCTCCAAACGATGCTAAAAATAAAAAAAACTAATAAAAAAAGAGAAAAAAATATGCATAAGATTAGAGATGAATTCATAGAATCAAACTTCAAAAAAAGAAAAGAATTACATAAAAAATAAAGAAAAATCAAAGGAGACTTAGGCTGAAGATGGTGCATAATCTTGAAGAAGAATCCTGAATTTTATTCAATAATTTTTTATTACAAAACCCTCGATCTCCTTCAATCTCGCATTACAACGCTCGAGATGACTATTTTTGAATTTGAATCCTCCCCTTATCTCCAAACTTGACTTAATTTATTCAGAATTTTTTTGTGAAAATTTAATTCTGATCCACAAGTTGTTGGCGAGTTGATTGCTGAATATGACTTATCAAATGATAGAATTAAAAATAGTAATCAACATAGTAATTGTAGCCCTTTAAGTCGTCTTTCTGGATCATCTTGAATCATCATATTTAAGTTTTGATAGCGAAAGTTATGATTGAAATGCTAAAATATATTCAGTCTGAATCTGAATCTAAATTGTTTCATCTCATCCGTTGATCTTCTCTCTATCCATTTATCCTCAACGAAATCGATAGGGTCTTCAAAAATTTATTTTTCTTTGAATTTCTATAGTATTATCTTATCTGACAAATCCAACCTTTAGATAAGATAGCCTCTAGATCCTCTGAATTTGAGTTGATCCCTGTTTGATTTGAACTTTTAGATTTATTTGAATAGGATTCATATTTATCTTTTCTTTGTCATACTCTGCATGGATTAGGACATTAGGACATATGAGTTTGTAGGAATTATTACAAAATAAATGTAAGAATGACATAATAATTATGCAATATATGTGTCTAAATAAGTGGGCAAAAATAGAGCCTCTAAGTCAGCCCACACGCCTAGCACGTGACGAGCATTAAATGCTCGTCATGCTAGCCACTCAAACCAACTCAGACAAGGCATCTAATCAAGGGCAACATGGGTATTAAAAAAAATTTGAGTGGGGGCAGGGACCTGCACAAAACCAATTGGGTCAAGGGGCTTTTCGACTTTATTGCAAATTATGAGGACTTTTTCACATGAAAGTTTCACAAAGGGGCCTAAAGATAATTTTCCCTTTAACTTTTGCTGGTCTGATTGTCTTTTGCAACTCTGGTTACTTCTTCTTGATCATGTGTTGGAATTTGAAGTTTAAAAAAAAAAAAGCTTTAGTTTCAAATTTATTTATTTATTTATTTATCAAGTTAACTTTGACCAAGTCTTACTAGATCCCACAGCAAGTGAGAAAAATCTTTCAACCATCTGATTCTGTGACCGTGAAAATCTCTTGTGGTTATAACTACTGGAAGTGTCTGAAACCTATAAATAGACACTCTCTCCAACAGCAAGAGACACAACACATTTTCTTTTCATCTCAAAAGAAAACCTGAAGCCTGCTCTTCGTGAGAATGGTTTTAGTGTTAAAGAAATTCTTTATTCATTATCTTCAATTTTTCTTAGGTAACTTCTCCATCTGAGTAAAGGCTCTGCCCACCGTCTTGAGCCGAGTACTACTAAATTCGGAGGATCTTTTACCGCTAAGGGACAAGGTCGATTCAACTCTGACAAGGAGACATGATTTTGATCCTTTAGGGCAGTGACATCGCGACTACATTCTTTAGACCAGATTCCTTTTGTCTTATTTTGTTTTAAATTATAATTGTTGTTGCATGCTAGAATAATTATTGTTTTGTCTTATTTTAATTTTATAAGAAAAATTGCATGTTTTAGGAAATAGTATAAAATTTCCTACAATCTAAAGAATCAAAATTAGGAAAATATACAATAGTACCAACAATCTAGAATACAATATATTATAAATTATGTATTTATATATTTATCCATTTTCCTGCAAATCAATTTTCAGCAATAAGCAACCTAGGAGAAGATATTATAATTTGTCCTTATTATATATATGTCAATAAACACATCTCCCAAATTGTTATGCACATGATAGATCTTACAGTTATTTATGTTATGTTGAATAAGTTAGTATGTCTAAACGTTCTGTACAGTTGTACACTTGAGGAAAAATTACATGGCATGAGTTATATTTTCTAATCAATGCACACTTTCAATCACATGTATTTCACGTGGTTTAATCATACTTTCCTGAATATTAGTTGGACAATTTAAAATTTCTTAATGTCACGCCCCGCTTCCCAAAATACGCGGGAATGGGGTCGCGACGAGAGTCGGCGACGTATATACACGAGGAAAATACCCCACGTGTAACACTTGCTTTAATTAAAGCATTACTTTCCCGGAATAACCATATCTTAAAAGAGGTAATGGAAATTAGTATGCATGCATGATGTCTTAGTAGTATACGGGTATGTATATGCAAGTGTATACGCAAGTATTTATACGTATAAGAATACGCCCCAAAAGTCAACATCACCACCATCCCCACCATGCTTGTACTTATGGAGAGGGGAGAGGTATGGAAGTGATTAAAAATTGATGGGATGTTTAGGGACACATGGCACATTATGATGGGAGATTAGAGGCTATAAATAGAGGGTGATGAAGAGAATTAATCCATTTTGGTTACAAAGCTCTCTCCCTCTTCAAATACTCTCTTCCTCTCTCTCTCTCTCCTTTGAAGCAGCAGAAGCAGCTGCAGCAGGGGAAGCAGCAGCAATAGCAGCAGCAGCAGGGGAAGCAACAGCCGCAGCAGCAGCAACGGTGAAGGGCAGCAGCAACAACAGTCAAAAACAGCCAAAAATCTGGCCATACAACTTCAAGTGTGAGTAGAACATGCTAATCTTAACAACATGATGAGTAGAAATGAGTAGAAATGAGTAGAAATGAAATAAGCATATGAGATATGCAAGTATTGACCCTATGTATATTTTGGGATCATGTGTTTTCAATTTCCGCAAATACTTGTTACTTTTGTCTACGAATTCATGATATTTCTACATATCTTGCATATTGATATGGTATGATGTTATTATGTTACGGAGGAAGGGACCGGGTTGAACCGGAGGCGTAGAAGGGGAGATTATATATATTTTGTATGTTACGGAGGAAGGGACCGGGTTGAACCGGAGGCGTAGAAGGGGAGATTTTACGGAGGAAGGGACCGGGTTGAACCGAAGGCGTAGAAGGGGAGATTATGTTGTATGTATGTGTATATTGATGAGATAGAAGTCCTATGATTTAATCATGCACGATTCTTTAACATCAAATCTGGAATAGCTTCTTAACAGGCTATTTTTATGTAGGTTAGTCGACTAAAGTCCGGAATTAGTCGACTATAGGTGTGACACTTTAGGCAGATAACTGCTGATATAGCAGGATTAGTCGACTACAAACAGACTGTAGTCGACTAATCCCAGATACAGAGAGTAAACAGAAAGTTAGCAATCTATTTTTCACAGTTTTAGTCGACTATAGTCGACTTACTAGTCGACTAATATATTGGATTAGTCGACTATACCAGGAGGGTAGTCGACTATAGGTGACATCCAGAGAGTAACACAACTTTTCACAGTTTTAGTCGACTATAGGAAAACTCAAGTCGACTAGTACTTGGGTTAGTCGACTATACCAGTAAGGGTAGTCGACTACATGAGTCCCTAGCTGCCAGTAAAGAAGCAGGTACGTGTGAAGCATGATCTGTCGACTATAGCTTCAAGATTAGTCGACTTATAATTAGAATTAGTCGACTATAGAGCGGCCTAGTCGACTAGTAAGGCATTGTTACTGTATTTTGTTTGGGCTAATGGCTTATTACAAGATCCTATAAAAATAGTCTATCGACACACATGTCAACCGGATAATTTAGCCATGTATACCTACTTGATAGGCATATTTAAGTATTGTTTTACTCACTGAGCCGTCAAGCTCATTCTATTCTAACTCCACCTGCAGGTTTGGACAAGGGCAAGGGACCCGCTTAAGGGCAATTGTGCTGGACAAGCGTCACCAGGACCATTGTATTAGAAGCTACGTTTGTTATGTATATGATTTTGTATAAATATGCGTGCTTTTAGCTGGGTGATTCTCTTGACCTGTAATTATTAAAGGACCGGGTGTTGGACTCTTACTTGTATGTATATATATGTTGATATGGTAAATGTAAATTGTGCTCTTATGAATCATTGAACTTATATATGATAAGTCTCGATTGGATCATGCATGATAGCTGTAGTGGAAGTTCTGATGTATAGTAAAGAGTTTTTGATGACTGTATTGGAAGTATTATACCCTGATGGGTCCCACGCTTGGATTGTACAGGATAATTGTGGTTAAATGGAAAATTTTTAACTGGGACCGTTACAGTTGGTATCAGAGCAAAGGTTTAGAAGTTGAAAGAGTTAGAGATGATGAAATTGTTAGGTTTATACGTGTAGACATATGATCAAAGTTAGGTAGTTAGTCTTATGTGACAAGAAATGCATTAAAATATCTATAGAATCTGAGTTGTTCTAAAGACATGAGACTTATGAGTAGATTAAGGATAAGTATAGTTATAAGTGTGTATATTTATGTTGCTTCTTGATGATAGCCGTATGATTGAGATTATTCCATGGACTGGGGGTACGGGTCGGACGAAACTGATCCAGCGGAAACGATTTTACCCCAAACTGGGTAGATTGTGAAGAGGTCGAGTCGCAGGCATCTAACAAGCCTGAACCAACCCATGTTGACACAGAAAGCTTTATGGGAGATTCACTTGAGATAGCAGTGACGGAGCACTCTAGCACGATTAAAGAAGAAACCCGAAGGGGATTTACATATGGAGGCGTCTTTTGGAACGAAACGTGGGAAGAGGATATGGACCTTTATGACGATTTAGACAACTGGTGCTGCGCCGGGGACGAATCACCGGAAGAAGACCCCGAGGAAGATACGGATGATAGCAGCAGCACTAGCGGAGATTCTAGTGGGGATACTCTACCCTACGAAGGGTGAACCTTGGAGTTGACACTTGTGATGTATATACATGTATAGGCCTAGTATGTTAGGTGATGGATATTCTTAGGTTGTTGTATGTACCCTGGCATATATCTTATGAATGCACATGGGTTAGTATGGATATCCAAGAAGAAAGGCATGACAGCATAACACCTTTTGTATCCACGATGGATGTAACTATATATATATATATATATATATATATATATATTATATATATATATATATATATATATATATATATATATATATATATATATTATATATATATATATATATAACAAGTTGCTTGTTTTCAAAAGTGATGTTATTAACATGATTACCTGAGACTAAAGTTTTATCCCAATGCATTCCTATATGGTGTAGTGTGTTAATTAGACGCCCTTATATTGATATAGGGAGAACGCATGGATTTGAACCAACCACCACCTGATGAGTCCCTGTCGCTCGATACGACACACTACAGTGAGATGGGGAGTACACCCCCTGTGAATAATGATGGAGACTCTGAAGTTCAAATAAGAGGGAATGAAAGAACTCCAGGGGCAATGCCGGAATGGCTCGCACAATTAATGTCTAGAGTGAGTAATAATAACAACTCCCATCGAGCACTGGAGCAGTTTCAGAAGATGAAACCGCCCGTATTTGAAGGGGAGGCGGACCCCTTACAAGCCGAATCATGGCTTCTTCAAATAGAGAAGATCTTAGAAGTTATGAGCTGCACGGATGAACAAAAGGTGTCCTTCTCTTCTTTTATGTTCCAAAAAGAAGCGGAACATTGGTGGAGGGCAGTGAAGCATAGTATGAAGAATGCAAGGGAATCAATCACCTGGGAATTCTTGGTGAACAAATTCACTGAGAAATACATTCCGGAGACAGCCAGAGATAAGATGGCAACAGAATTCTTGGAACTACGTCAAGGTTCTATGAATGTATCCCAATATGATCAGAAATTCACTCAGCTATCCAGGTATGCTGATACCTTGGTCAGGAGTGAAGCGAAAAGACAAAGAAATTCGTAAAGGGCCTAAGACCAGATATTCGCGGCCGACTGATTCCATTACAATTGAGGAATTATCTCCAGGCAGTAGAAAGAGCTTTGGAGGTGGAAATGGACATACAAGAAGGCCAGGGAGACTGGGTGGAAGAAATTCCCAATTCTAAGCGCCCCCGTTATCAAGAACCTTCTTTGAGGACGGCATCAGGACCCACCAGCGGCAGAGGGTCTGGGTTTAACAGTACTTTTTATAGAGGAGGGGGAGCCAGAGGCGGGAGAACATGGTTGAGAAACAGAGACACTCCCTCGAAGACACAAGCTACCTCTGCGTCCCATCCCAGAGTCTCGGAGGCTCCCTGGTGTCAGAGGTGTAGAGTAAACCATTTTGGAAACTGTCTCCTAGATAGGTCTTGTTTTAATTGTGGAGAGGTGGGACATCTAAGGAGGAATTGTCCGATGATGCGTGGAAGCCAAGGGCCGAGTAGAAGAAGTGGAAGGCCGATCGTGAGGACGAATCCTTCCAGAGGACAAGCCAGTAACTTCATGCTGCCCAGTAATGCCCCACGTTCTGCTGCAACCCAGTCATCGGTTCAACAACCTCGGGTGCAAGGCAGAACCTTCGCATTAACCCACCGGGAAGCAATGGCTTCAAATGCAGTGGTGGAAGGTATGATCTCTGTATCAGGACATGTTGCCCATGCATTATTTGACCCTAGAGCTACTCATTCATTCGTATCTAGTGCTTTTGCTTATAAACTAAATCAAGAATCAAAACCCCTAGGATTTCAGTTGGTTGTGTCCACACCTATAGGGGAGAACTTGATAGCTAGCACTAGATATATGAATTGTGAAGTGATAATTGGAGAAGTGAAGACATTTGTTGATCTGATTAAGCTAGGCGAAATGGGGTTCGAGGCCATACTAGGAATGGACTGGTTGTCTGCCTGTGGTGCTCAGGTAGATTGTAATAAAAAGAGGATTATCTTTAAAATGAAAGGGACTCCGGAAATTATTTTTGAAGGAGAGAAAGTTAGTCATGATATACCTCACATATCAGCCATCAAAGCCACCAAGTTATTGAAGCAAGGGTGCCAAGGAATTCTGGCTTCGGTGTTGGATACCACCAGGACTGATATAAATATTAAGACTATTCCAATTGTGAATGAGTTCCCGGAAGACTTACCAGGCCTGCCCCCAGATCGGGAGGTAGAATTTACAATAGATGTAATACCTGGTACTGCCCCAATTTCTAAGGCACCGTACCGTATGGCCCCTGCAGAAATGAAAGAACTTAAAACTCAATTGCAGGAATTATTAGACAAAGGTTTCATTCGGCCAAGTATATCTCCCTGGGGAGCACCTGTACTATTTGTAAAGAAGAAGGATGGGAGTATGAGATTATGTGTTGACTACCGGGAATTGAATAAGGCAACTATCAAGAATAAGTACCCTCTACCTCGAATTGATGACTTATTTGATCAACTGCAAGGGTCTTGTGTATTTTCTAAGATAGACCTTAGATCAGGATATCACCAGTTGAAGATCAAACCTGAAGATGTGCCCAAATCAGCTTTCCGGACAAGATATGGCCACTTTGAATTTCTAGTCATGCCTTTTGGACTCATAACGCCCCGGCAGCATTTATGGACTTAATGAATCGGATATTTCAACCATATCTAGACCAGTTTGTAGTAGTATTCATTGATGATATCCTGGTCTACTCAAAGAATATAGAGGATCATGAGAAACATCTTAAAATTATTCTTCAAATCTTGAGAGAGAAGCAACTCTATGCAAAGTTGAAGAAATGTAAATTTTGGCTAGAGCAAGTAGGGTTTCTTGGCCATATTATATCTAAAGAAGGGATATCAGTAGATCCGGTAAAGATTGAAGCAATCCGAGACTGGCCTAGACCCACTAATGTTACTGAAATTCGAAGTTTCTTGGAATTAGCGGGGTACTACAGAAGATTTGTAGAAGGATTTTCTATGATTGTGGCACCAATGACCCAATTAACTAGAAAGAATAAGAAGTTTGCTTGGGGAGAAGATCAAGATAGGAGCTTCCTGGAGGTTAAAGCTAGGCTGACATCTGCTCCTGTCTTAATTGTACCTTCGGGGACTGAAGGATTTGTCATTTTTAGTGATGCATCTAAACTGGGATTGGGATGTGTGTTAATGCAATACGGAAAAGTTATTGCCTATGCATCCCGACAATTGAAGACCCATGAAAGAAATTACCCCACTCATGACTTGGAATTAGCCGCTGTGATCTTTGCTTTAAAGATATGGCGACATTACGGAGTATCTTGTGAAGTTTTTACTGATCATAAGAGCTTGAAATATATCTTCACACAAAAGGAACTGAACATGAGACAGAGGGGGTGGTTAGAACTAATGAAGGATTATGATATTACTATTCAATACCACCCTGGGAAGGCCAATGTGGTGGCTGATGCTTTGAGCCGGAAATCAGGAGGGACTCTGGCCGCCTTGATGACTCGTCAAGCAAGAATATTAAGAGATCTAGAAGAAATGCAAATAGAAGTGTGAGTCATTGATTCTTCAAATTCTGAGTATCAACTGAATCAAGTGAGTATCCAAATTAATCTATACGACAAGATCAAAGAGGCCCAACAAGGAGATACTCAAATAAAGAAGATGATGAAGAAAGTGCAAGAAGGAGAACTCAAGGAGTTTCAAATGGAAGGTGATGTACTAAGGTTTGGACGCAGATTATGTGTGCCAGATGTAGCAGAGATCAAAGAAGAAATAATGAAGGAGGCTCATAGTACACCTTATATAGCTCATCCCGGAAGCACAAAGATGTATCAAGATCTGCGTCATAACTTCTGGTGGGATGGAATGAAGGTGGACATTTCTAATTTTGTCCACAAATGTTTAGTCTGTCAACAAGTAAAGGCGGAACATAAGAAGCCCCCAGGTTTGTTAGTGCCTTTATCTATTCCCGAATGGAAGTGGAGTCAAATTGCTATGGACTTTGTCACTGGACTTCCTTGGACGTCCCGAGGACTGGATACAGTCTGGGTAGTGGTAGACAGACTCACCAAATCTGCCCATTTTCTGCCTATCCGGATAAATTATTCAATAGAAAGACTGGCTCAGGTATATGTCCGAGAGATAATTAGATTACATGAAGTACCTGAATCCATTGTATCAGATCGGGATCCAAGATTTCAATCCAGATTTTTGAAAAAGCTTGTCCAAAGCTATGGGCACTAAATTGCAACTCAGTACAGCAGCCACCCCCAAACTAATGGACAGTCAGAAAGGACCATTCGAATATTGGAAGATATGTTGAGAACCTGTGTACTAGATTTTGGGGGAAGTTGGGACAACTATTTACCCTTAGTGGAGTTTGCTTATAATTATAGCTATCAGTCCACTATCGGTATGCCTCCATTTGAAGCATTGTATGGGAGGAAGTGTAGATCACCAATCTGTTGGGAGGAAGTTGGGGATAGAGGACTGTTCGGCCCCGATGTAATTCAAGAGGCTACGGAGAAGATCAAGCTAATCAAGGAAAGGATGAAAGCAGCCCAGAGTAGACAGAAAGCTTATGCAGACAATCGTCGCCGACCACTGGAGTTTGAGGTAGGGGATAGTGTTTTCCTGAAAGTATCTCCTATGAAGGGAGTGAGACGCACCGGTGGTAAGAACAAGTTAGCCCCTAGATATGTGGGTCCGTTTGAAATATTGGATAAAATTGGACCGGTTGCTTATCGTTTGGACCTACCCCCTTGCCTTAGAACGGATGCACAATGTATTTCATGTATCTCGGCTGAGGAAGTATGTGCCCGATCCTGATCAGGTCATCTCCTATGAACCCCTGCATATACTAGAAGATATGTCTTACGCGGAAGAACCAGTACAAATTCTTGATTGCAAGGAGAAGCAATTGAGAAACAAAAATATTTCCTTGGTCAAGGTCTTATGGAGAAATTAAAACATAGAAGAAGCCACTTGGGAGCTGGAAGAGGAGATAAGAAAAGCCTATCCATATTTGTTCCAATGTACGTTAAGTTTCGAGGACGAAACTTCCATAAGGAGGGTAGAATGTAACACTTGCTTTAATTAAAGCATTACTTTCCCGGAATAACCATATCTTAAAAGAGGTAATGGAAATTAGTATGCATGCATGATGTCTTAGTAGTATACGGGTATGTATATGCAAGTGTATACGCAAGTATTTATACGTATAAGAATACGCCCCAAAAGTCAACATCACCACCATCCCCACCATGCTTGTACTTATGGAGAGGGGAGAGGTATGGAAGTGATTAAAAATTGATGGGATCTTTAGGGACACATGGCACATTTTGATGGGAGATTAGAGGCTATAAATAGAGGGTGATGAAGAGAATTAATCCATTTTGGTTACAAAGCTCTCTCCCTCTTCAAATACTCTCTTCCTCTCTCTCTCTCCTTTGAAGCAGCAGAAGCAGCTGCAGCAGGGGAAGCAGCAGCAATAGCAGTAGCAGCAGGGGAAGCAACAGCCGCAGCAGCAGCAACGGTGAAGGGCAGCAGCAACAACAGTCAAAAACAGCCAAAAATCTGGCCATACAACTTCAAGTGTGAGTAGAACATGCTAATCTTAACAACATGATGAGTAGAAATGAGTAGAAATGAGTAGAAATGAAATAAGCATATGAGATATGCAAGTATTGACCCTATGTATATTTTGGGATCATGTGTTTTCAATTTCCGCAAATACTTGTTACTTTTGTCTACGAATTCATGATATTTCTACATATCTTGCATATTGATATGGTATGATGTTATTATGTTACGGAGGAAGGGACCGGGTTGAACCGGAGGCGTAGAAGGGGAGATTATATATATTTTGTATGTTACGGAGGAAGGGACCGGGTTGAACCGGAGGCGTAGAAGGGGAGATTTTACGGAGGAAGGGACCGGGTTGAACCGGAGGCGTAGAAGGGGAGATTATGTTGTATGTATGTGTATATTGATGAGATAGAAGTCCTATGATTTAATCATGCACGATTCTTTAACATCAAATCTGGAATAGCTTCTTAACAGGCTATTTTTATGTAGGTTAGTCGACTAAAGTCCGGAATTAGTCGACTATAGGTGTGACACTTTAGGCAGATAACTGCTGATATAGCAGGATTAGTCGACTACAAACAGACTGTAGTCGACTAATCCCAGATACAGAGAGTAAACAGAAAGTTAGCAATCTATTTTTTACAGTTTTAGTCGACTATAGTCGACTTACTAGTCGACTAATATATTGGATTAGTCGACTATACCAGGAGGGTAGTCGACTATAGGTGACATCCAGATAGTAACACAACTTTTCACAGTTTTAGTCGACTATAGGAAACTCAAGTCGACTAGTACTTGGGTTAGTCGACTATACCAGTAAGGGTAGTCGACTACATGAGTCCCTGGCTGCCAGTAAAGAAGCAGGTACGTGTGAAGCATGATCAGTCGACTATAGCTTCAAGATTAGTCGACTTATAATTAGAATTAGTCGACTATAGAGCGGCCTAGTCGACTAGTAAGGCATTGTTACTGTGTTTTGTTTGGGCTAATGGCTTATTACAAGATCCTATAAAAATAGTCTATCGACACACATGTCAACCGGATAATTTAGCCATGTATACCTACTTGATAGGCATATTTAAGTATTGTTTTACTCACTGAGCCGTCAAGCTCATTCTATTCTAACTCCACCTGCAGGTTTGGACAAGGGCAAGGGACCCGCTTAAGGGCAATTGTGCTGGACAAGCGTCACCAGGACCATTGTATTAGAAGCTACGTTTGTTATGTATATGATTTTGTATAAATATGCGTGCTTTTAGCTGGGTGATTCTCTTGACCTGTAATTATTAAAGGACCGGGTGTTGGACTCTTACTTGTATGTATATATATGTTGATATGGTAAATGTAAATTGTGCTCTTATGAATCATTGAACTTATATATGATAAGTCTCGATTGGATCATGCATGATAGCTGTAGTGGAAGTTCTGATGTATAGTAAAGAGTTTTTGATGACTGTATTGGAAGTATTATACCCTGATGGGTCCCACGCTTGGATTGTACAGGATAATTGTGGTTAAATGGAAAATTTTTAACTGGGACCGTTACACCACGTATATACGCTAAGCCTAAATTAACCTGAACAAGCTATAATCAGAACTATAATAATCATCGAATCACTGCAACAATACATATAAGACTACACAGGATCTGAAATGAAATAAGGAGTAGAATGACAGGCTAAATGTGATATACAAGAATCAAGGAATAATAGCAGGAAAAGAAAATGCAAGAGTACCAAAATCAAAGAGAGAGAGAGAGAGAGAGAGTCCAGCTCCTCGCATTATGGACGGTATCAACGAACACCTGCACAATAGAAACAATCGTCCAATATCTGGACGTGCAAATCCAGGGTCGTCAGAACGCGATCATGGTGAGTGTGTGTGTAAAGGGGAAAAAGCTCGTGCAGGAAGAACAATGTGCATAGATAATAGTAAGAACAACTGCAGACTAAGTAACAAAATAAATAACTGAACAGTAACACATATGATAACCACATGAATACAGATAGAAGATAACTGGCACAACTGTAAATATGCAATCAATGTCAAGGCATGTAATCTATCACATGTCACTAAGTTGGTATCCAAGTCTGGTCATAAGTCTGGTCCTGGTTACAATCATGTGGTATTGGTTACAATCATGTATACAGCCATATGTCATAAGGCAGGGTAACATTTCAGGGCATGACACAATGTTTTCATTCAAATCATTCAATAACAATCAGTAGAGTTCTTTGTTATCTTTGTCCCTTTCCCACCGGCGTCCCACAACATCCGACAGTTCACCCTGGAGCCCGCACATCCAGTAGAACTCATTCGAACTCTGATATGCGGGTATCATTGTTCGAATAGGGAAAGAGAACCAAATAACATGTATTCAAGGTGTCATCAACATACAAGTGCGTGTGAATGCTAATAGGCACTGAGAATGTAATATCACGCTAACACCAGGTGGCACAATCAGTAGATAGCCCTACAGATTCAAGAGGTGGCCCCCACAGATTCAAGAGGTGGCCCCCACCACGTGTGTGGTGTGACACTTTGCTCCGTGTGGCACTTTGCTCTGAGGGGAATGAATTCTAGAGGTGGCCCCCACGGATTCAAGAGGTGGCCCCCACCATGTGTATGATGTGGCAATTTGTTCCGTGTGGCACTTAGTTCCATTCAGGATCCACCGGACGCTAGTACGATTGTGGGATACATCCTCGTCATCCCGACACCAGGCGGCAAATCCGCCGGACGCCGATTTGACTGTGCTATTAACAGGGTAGCAGTGCATGGGACATGGGTACAGGAGATACAGGAGTCCAGGATACATGGGTACAAGATATCAGGTAACAGTTTCATAGCAGGCCAAGGTCCAAGAAAAGGTGCCAGGTGTACAGTCAGTTAGGTAGTGCCATTAGTAACAATCAATATCTTATGCCATTTCAATTACTGGGATGCTACGAGATGGTAACAATATCAGTACAGTAATAATCAATCAGTAATCGTATACACGGTGAACAATATCAGTACAGTGAACAGTAACAGTAACCGTGTATACGATGAACAATAAAACTGTAAAAGGTGTTACAGTCAACAATCAAATCCCCGCAACTTCCAGTAATCTGAATACTAGGTTTATCAATCAGGCTCTAATATAAAGAATATAGATTCTGGATAACCTCCAACTCAAGATCAATTTAAGTCACACCTCAACTAATCCAGTCATATCCTGTCACGCCCCGCTTTCCAAAATACGTGGAAACGGAGTCGCGACGAGAGTCGGCGACGTATATACGCAAGGAAAATACCCCACGTATATACGCTAAGCCTAAATTAACTTGAACAAGCTATAAATCAGAACTATAATAATCATCGATCACTGAAATAATACATATAAAGTCTAAACAATGACAGCAGGTGAATAACGGAAGGAAAAATGACAGCTGAATGCGATAAGGACAGAATCAGGAAATAACAAGAATATAATAGGGATAAAATACCAGAATCAAAGGGAGAGGACCCAAGCTCCTCGCAAGGCGTACCGTCTCGTCGAACCCTGCACATTAGAAACAATCGTCCATTATCTGAACGTGCAAATCCAGGGTCGTCAGAACGCGACCATAATGAGTGTGTGTGTAAAGGGGAAAGAACTCGTGCAGAAGAAACAATGTGCATAAATAGTAGTAAGAGCAACAATAAATAGAAAAGGCTAAATAACAAGATAAATAGCTGAACAGTAATACACATGATAATAACATGAATAAAGGTAGAGTATAACTGGCACAACTGTAAATATGCAATCAAAGTCAAGGCGTGTAATCTATCACATGTCACTAGGTTGGTATCTAAATCTGGTCAGGGTTATAGTTATATGTCTATTACAGTGATATAAATGTACAGTCAGGTGATTAATGTCAGTCACAATACATTAACAGTTCATTATTATTTATTATGTCAGCGAACACTAATTGTCACCTGTAATAGACGCATCCCATACTACGCCTACTACATGTGTCAATCAGGGTCCTAAGTTATTGAAATTAATGGAAGAGACTTTGTCCATGCTTTAGGTGGGTCCCGTACATACCCGGGACCACGGCCTCAGTTTCCTGGCGCTGAACCAGGCCGTACCGCTAGGTACTCAGTAACAGTAACAGTAACAGTAATCTCACTGTGAAAACAGTGGAACAGTAACAGTACAGATGAGATGTCAGTCATCCCCCAGGAACCCTGCAGTGGAACCCTCAGTCGGCTGCGCAACCTGTATCCTAGGTCCACCCAAAATACAGACGCTGTCTCCTCCATCAATTTCCCCAATCTCCAGTGTAAGTTGTTCATTAACATTATTATTTATTTCAGTTAAGTCAGTCAATATCAATGTCACCTAGAATACTGAGACATGCAGTGACCGTAACAGTGACAGTACAGTAACAGTAATTGTATACACGATGAACAGTAATAGGAACAGTGAACAGTAACAGTAATCGTGTATACAATGAATAGAGCTGTACCGAGTGTTACGGTTTAATGATACTTTCCCAGTAACTTTCAGTAACATGAACAGTATATTTATCAGGTAGGTATTACGTATAATCTGTCACGTTACTTAAATGAATTATTCAGAATTGGCAATATAATCTTTTGGGGTTTATTCTTTATGCATATAATATGTGATTATGAATAATAATTTACATGCATGAATAGTAATTAAACATGAAGACATTTTAAACATAATAACATTTATAGGAAACAGTTAAAAGCGCTCACATAAAATAATATCAAAATACACAATAAGAAAATAAGGAACACTCACCTGAGATCGTCACGGTCCGAATATAGAAGTGGCAAATCAACTCGTTAATCTACATTCAATTTAAATAATAATTATAAGAAATATTTTAATTTTGAGCCATTCTAAGAGATTTGACTAAAAAATAATTTTACAGAGTCACATTTCAGTTACTGATTTATAGAAATTTTTCTGGAATTTTTCTGATTTTTTCTAGATTTTTCTGAATTAATTTCAGTCTAAAATCAATTAATAATCATAACGGGTCTGTTTTTTTTTTTTTGTATTTGGGTTGGGTTAAAAATGAATTAGAACCCAAATCTGTGGGCCCACTGCAAATCTGGGCTTCTGAAATTGGGCTTTGAATTAATTTTCTATTTATTTCTTTTCCTTTTCTTTTCTATTTTATGGGTTCTGGCCTGGCCTAATTAACCAGGCCCAGTTCTTTTTCTTTTTCAATTCTTTCTTTTCTTTTATTTCTTTTGGGCTGGGCCAATAACGGCCCAGCTCCCCTCTCTCTCTCTCTCTTTTTTTTTTATTACTTTCTTTTTTTTTCCTGGGCCTGGGCCAGTTAGAGGCCCGGATTCTTCTTTTCTTTTCTTTTCTTTTTTGTTTTGTTTCTTTTATTTTAGTTCTTGTTGGGCTGGGCCAGTGTGGCCCAGTTCTTTTTCTTTTTTTTTAATTTTCTTTATTTTACTGGGCCTGGGCTTTGACCAGGCCCTTTCTTTCTTTCTTTTTTTTTTCTTTGTTTTTTTTCTTTTGGTTGGAGGCTGCTGCTCTCGGCTTCGGCTGAGAGCAGCACAAATTAATTTTTTTTTTCTTTTTTTTTATTTTTCTTATATATACATTTGTGTATATATATATATATATCTATGTGTGTATATCTTCTAAAATTTCTATTAATGTATTATTATATTACCCAATTTATTTTATTTATTTTAATGGATAAATCTTTTAGTTTCATAAAGAAGGAATTTTAAATCATGATACGTTATCAATTCTAATTCATATCAATTGGTTTAGATCTAGGGGAGATCTAGGTTTTTTGCAACAAAAAGGGAATCTTAAACATGCTTGCTAATAAAATATTTGAATTAATAAAAAATCACATTTTTATACTTACTTGTTTCCTTGCTTTCTCCTTAATCTTGTATCCCGAAATCCTTCTTCGCAGTTTGAGGAAAATATGAGGATAAGGAAAGTTATACTAGAGTTTCTCTTGATGTAGGATAGGAGAGAAAGGAAATGTTTAGGTTTTATAAGGCTATAAGAGATTTTCTTTTTTTTTTTTTTTTTTTTTTTGGAACCTGGACTCTAATTAGGCTAGATTAGCAATTAGATAAGAATGGAAAGTGGTAGGAAAAATCTCAAAGAGATTCTTCTTGAACCTGAACTCTAATTAGGCTAGATTAGCAATTTAGATCAGAATGGAAAGTTGAAGAAAAAAAATCTCAAAGAGATTCGATTTAGATTTTGAAATTATAGATTGTCTAGCTCATTAGATTCAAATTTAATTTCGAGTTCTCTTAGTTTACACGCCAATGTGGCACAATGGTTTAGGCATTAGAATTTGGTATAAAGGAACATGAGTTCAAAACTTAGAATAAACAATTTAAGCATATATTTATATTTTATAATTATTATTACTATATTTTGTTTAACCTATTTATATTTATTTATTTTATTTTACTTTATTTTTGGATATGAATAAATGGGTTATGGTTTATTAAATAATTGGATCATGGGTAGATGGATTGGAAAAGAAGATCAATTGAGAATAACACCAACCATAACATAATAATAATAATGCTAATCATAATGTATAAAATATAATACATATATATACTTGTATAATTGCAATTCAAAAACATATGCACTTAAATATATGTATACACATATATTTATACACCTGTATAAAATAAATTAATCAATAATAATAACTAATTTTACATAAAATTAATAAGAGTAGAAATACAGTATTATTAGTTAGGGGATATTACACTCTACCCACCTTATTAAAATTTCGTCCTCGAAATTTCAATAAAGTAGGGATGAAAAATAATCCAACTCCAGGAAAATAACAAGCTTCCACGTCGCTTCGCTAGGACACTACGATTCCGCTGCGCGCTCTGATCTCTGCTACTAGCTTCAGAATGGAGTGGCCAATTTCAAGAGACAATATCGGAAAATAGAATAGACAAGGAGAATAGAAATCAAGATGGAACCAAGATTACTCTAAAAGAAGAGATGCAATCAGAGAGATCGAAAGATCAAAGAGATAGATTTTCAAGGGAGGACAATCAATTCCCAGTGAAGTCAATACCATTGTGTGAATCCTATATGTATATTGCAGTATAATTATAACTCGTTCAAGTTACTGGTAAGAATCAAGTCCGTTTTATGTCGAAACCTGGCTCTGATACCAAAGAAAACCCTGTCACGCCCCGCTTTCCAAAATACGTGGAAACGGAGTCGCGACGAGAGTCGGCGACGTATATACGCAAGGAAAATACCCCACGTATATACGCTAAGCCTAAATTAACTTGAACAAGCTATAAATCAGAACTATAATAATCATCGATCACTGCAATAATACATATAAAGTCTAAACAATGACAGCAGGTGAATAACGGAAGGAAAAATGACAGCTGAATGCGATAAGGACAGAATCAGGAAATAACAAGAATATAATAGGGATAAAATACCAGAATCAAAGGGAGAGGACCCAAGCTCCTCGCAAGGCGTACCGTCTCGTCGAACCCTGCACATTAGAAACAATCGTCCAATATCTGGACGTGCAAATCCAGGGTCGTCAGAACAGGACCATAATGAGTGTGTGTGTAAAGGGGAAAGAACTCGTGCAGAAGAAACAATGTGCATAAATAGTAGTAAGAGCAACAATAAATAGAAAAGGCTAAATAACAAGATAAATAGCTGAACAGTAATACACATGATAATAACATGAATAAAGGTAGAATATAACTGGCACAAACTGTAAATATGCAATCAAAGTCAAGGCGTGTAATCTATCACATGTCACTAGGTTGGTATCTAAATCTGGTCAGGGTTATAGTTATATGTCTATCACAGTGATATAAATGTACAGTCAGGTGATTAATGTCAGTCACAATACATTAACAGTTCATTATTATTTATTATGTCAGCGAACACTAATTGTCACCTGTAATAGACGCATCCCATACTACGCCTACTACATGTGTCAATCAGGATCCTAAGTTATTAAAATTAATGGAAGAGACTTTGTCCATGCTTTAGGTGGGTCCCGTACATACCCGGGACCACGGCCTCAGTTTCCTGGCGCTGAACCAGGCCGTACCGCTAGGTACTCAGTAACAGTAACAGTAACAGTAATCTCACTGTGAAAACAGTGGAACAGTAACAGTACAGATGGGATGTCAGTCATCTCCCAGGAACCCTGCAGTGGAACCCTCAGTCGGCTGCGCAACCTGTATCCTAGGTCCACCCAAAATACAGACGCTGTCTCCTCCATCAATTTCCTCAATCCCCAGTGTAAGTTGTTCATTAACATTATTATTTATTTCAGTTAAGTCAGTCAATATCAATGTCACCTAGAATACTGAGACATGCAGTGACCGTAACAATGACAGTACAGTAACAGTAATTGTATACACGATGAACAGTAATAGGAACAGTGAACAGTAACAGTAATCGTGTATACAATGAATAGAGCTGTACCGAGTGTTACGGTTTAATGATACTTTCCCAGTAACTTTCAGTAACATGAACAGTATATTTATCAGGTAGGTATTACGTATAATCTGTCACGTTACTTAAATGAATTATTCAGAATTGGCAATATAATCTTTTGGGGTTTATTCTTTATGCATATAATATGTGATTATGAATAATAATTTACATGCATGAATAGTAATTAAACATGAAGACATTTTAAACATAATAACATTTATAGGAAACAGTTAAAAGCGCTCACATAAAATAATATCAAAATACTCAATAGGAAAACAAGGAACACTCACCTGAGATCGTCACGGTCCGAATATAGAAGTGGCAAATCAACTCGTTAATCTACATTCAATTTAAATAATAATTATAAGAAATATTTTAATTTTGAGCCATTCTAAGAGATTTGACTAAAAAAATAATTTTACAGAGTCACATTTCAGTTACTGATTTTATAGAAATTTTTCTGGAATTTTTCTGATTTTTTCTAGATTTTTCTGAATTAATTTCAGTCTAAAATCAATTAATAATCATAACGGGTCTGTTTTTTTTTTTTTTGTATTTGGGTTGGGTTAAAAATGAATTAGAACCCAAATCTGTGGGCCCACTGCAAATCTGGGCTTCTGAAATTGGGCTTTGAATTAATTTTCTATTTATTTCTTTTCCTTTTCTTTCTGTTTTATGGGTTCTGGCCTGGCCCAATTAACCAGGCCCAGTTCTTTTTCTTTTTCAATTCTTTCTTTTCTTTTATTTCTTTTGGGCTGGGCCAATAACGGCCCAGCTCCCCTCTCTCTCTCTCTCTCTTTTTTTTTTATTACTTTCTTTTTTTTTCCTGGGCCTGGGCCAGTTAGAGGCCCGGATTCTTCTTTTCTTTTCTTTTCTTTTTGTTTTGTTTCTTTTTATTTTAGTTCTTGTTGGGCTGGGCCAGTGGGCCCAGTTCTTTTTCTTTTTCTTTTTTTTTATTTTCTTTTATTTTACTGGGCCTGGGCTTTGACCAGGCCCTTTCTTTCTTTCTTTTTTTTTCTTTGCTTTTTTTTTCTTTTGGTTGGAGGCTGCTGCTCTCGGCTTCGGCCGAGAGCAGCACAAATTATTTTTTTTCTTTTTTTATTTTCCTTATATATACATTTGTATATATATATCTATGTGTGTATATCTTCTAAAATTTCTATTAATGTATTATTATATTACCCAATTTATTTTATTTATTTTAATGGATAAATCTTTTAGTTTCATAAAGAAGGAATTTTAAATCATGATACGTTATCAATTCTAATTCATATCAATTGGTTTAGATCTAGGGGAGATCTAGGTTTTTTGCAACAAAAAGGAATCTTAAGCATGCTTGCTAATAAAATATTTGAATTAATAAAAAATCACATTTTTTATACTTACTTGTTTCCTTGCTTTCTCCTTAATCTTGTATCCCGAAATCCTTCTTCGCAGTTTGAGGAAAATATGAGGATAAGGAAAGTTATACTAGAGTTTCTCTTGATGTAGGATAGGAGAGAAAGGAAATGTTTAGGTTTTATAAGGCTATAAGAGATTTTCTTTCTTTTTTTTTTTTTTTTTTTTTTGGAACCTGGACTCTAATTAGGCTAGATTAGCAATTAGATAAGAATGGAAAGTGGTAGGAAAAATCTCAAAGAGATTCTTCTTGAACCTGGACTCTAATTAGGCTAGATTAGCAATTTAGATCAGAATGGAAAGTTGAAGAAAAAAAAATCTCAAAGAGATTCGATTTAGAATTTGAAATTATAGATTGTCTAGCTCATTAGATTCAAATTTAATTTCGAGTTTTCTTAGATTACACGCCAATGTGGCACAATGATTTAGGCATTAGAATTTGGTACAAAGGAACATGAGTTCAAAACTTAGAATAAACAATTTAAGCATATATTTATATTTTATAATTATTATTACTATATTTTGTTTAACCTATTTATATTTATTTATTTTATTTTACTTTATTTTTGGATATGAATAAATGGGTTATGGTTTATTAAATAATTGGATCATGGGTAGATGGATTGGAAAAGAAGATCAATTGAGAATAACACCAACCATAACATAATAATAATAATGCTAATCATAATGTATAAAATATAATACATATATATACTTGTATAATTGCAATTCAAAAACATATGCACTTAAATATATGTATACACATATATTTATACACCTGTATAAAATTAATTAATCAATAATAATAACTAATTTTACATAAAATTAATAAGAGTAGAAATACAGTATTATTAGTTAGGGGATATTACATATCCGATATGTTCTCAATTACTCACTAATAAAGTCTTTGTCTAATCTCTGATCACCATTCAATATAAATAGCATAAGTCCCAGGTCAGTTCAAAGTCAACACAACAAGAAATGATTCCAATAGTTTCATAATCATCTAGTGTCAATACACAACAAGAGATCTGATATAATAATTGGTGTACCAACATATAACATAATCCAATACTAGTCCTCCCACTCTAACATACAACTCTGACTCCCAAGTCTTCACAATCCCCTCATATTAAGTCAGTCATGACATCCCAACACTCGGCAACATACCATATGCATGCATCTAAGTTCTATCATGATAAGTCAAGTCATTACCACCAACATCCATCTTTTGAAATCATATATATCTACAATAACCAATACATAACTCATGGGTAAGGTCTACATCCAATAAAGAAATCATACCCAGCTGACAGCCCAATATTAGTCGACTAGAGGAAAAAGTAAGTCGACTAGAGGGATGACTAGTCGACTAACAGGGTGGTCCAAGTCGACTACACCAAGGCCAAGTCGACTGACAGAGTAGGGCTAGTCAACTGACAGAGTAACAGAGGCTACACAGTTCCAGGATTCCAAATTAGTCGACTTGAGGGTAAGGTGTAGTCGACTAATAATACTATTAGTCGACTACTAAACATGTCAAGTCGACCAGCAGAGTGATACAGAGAGTTCGTCATATTCTGGAAGCTGTAATAGTCGACTAGGGGTCTGGGGGTTAGTCGACTAACAGGGCTATTAGTCGACTAATAAAGGGTATTAGTCGACTAATAAACCTCTGTCAGCCAGAAACAAGGCATAATAATACCAGATCTCTCACACCATAAAACATGTATATGTATCTTCTCTTGCACACATCAACATACACAATCTCTACACTAATTCTATGTACACAATAGAATCATAATAGAATCAAATACACATAATTGAAAGGAACCGAAAGGAGGATAAAACACTCACATCGGGAAATCTGGTCGTTGCCGGGCGAGTCGCTGTTACGGTTGCTGTGGTGCGGTTCCTCGCCGTTGGACTGCAGGGGAGGGGGGCCAGGGTACTGGAGAAGGCTTGGCTGCAAGCTGGAGGTCTCGCGCTCGCCGGAAGGGTCTCGAACTGCTGCTCGCCTGAACTGCGCGGACATGGATCTGCTGCAGATTCGCCGGAGAAGTCTGCCGTGTCGCTGTTGGATCTGGACTCGGCCTTGCGCGGGGGCTGTCCGCTGTTGCAGATCTGGGCCGTGGAGGTAGTCGTGGGCTGTCCGGGTCTGCTGGGGATGCGCCGGAGAGCTGTGCACGCCAGGGAGGAGAGCTCGCTGTCGGACTGCGCAGGGAAGAAGGCTGCTGTGTATTGGGATTGGGAAGAGAATAATTAGGATTAGGGTTTAATGATGAGGAGATGAGTGTTTATATGGGATGGGTATTGGGTTTGCGATTAAATGGTATATAAATTTAAATGGGTGAACGAGTGCAAGCGGGTTGAATCCAATAATGTAACGGGTAGGATCCGAATGGGCTAATGGGTATAGGATTAGGAACGGGTCATGGTTATGGAATTCAAACGGGTATGGGATCACCAATGGGCAAATGGGAAGTAGGGTGAGAGGCTAACAAGGGGAATACAACCTGAATGAACATATTAGTACCAATGCTAATATCAAACTAAATACATAAAAATAATAGTAACACAATAATAATTACTGAATGCTAACAATAGATAATAATACCTTACAATAAATAATAATCACAATGGAATAAAAATATTATAAAGAATAATGACCTTAATGAAACAATGGAAATAATAATTAAATATCAATCAATAATAATAATGGTAAATATAAAATGTCAAATTACCACTTACTGTCTCAAAAAATTTCCATACTCAATAATATAACAATAGGAAAATAATAAATTAACTTGGTTAAATAAAAATAATCTGTCAATTAAAATAAATACTTTAAGAAAATAAAAATACAGTAGATTAAATTAGGGATGTTACACTTAACTTGTCATTATGATAAACTGCACTACTCCTTCTGCAAACAAGATACACATTTACTTTAAACACATCTAACATGTGCAGTAATGCTTCTATCTAATAATTAAATATCTACATCAAGCTTCAAGGTTTCAACTTTAAAAGGAATCTGAAAAGTCCTTGATAGCATTCATTTGCACATCAGTTGTTTTCAAGCTGTATGCATATAATACGTCAAAAGGCATTAGTTAGCAACTTACAAAATTTCACAGCATAAGAAAAAACAATGTGTTCCACATCAGAAAAAAATACAATATTTACATAAAGTTTTTTTTTGCTATTACAGAGATACCTGAAGACTAATGAGTATATCTGAAAAGGCAGGTTGTTTGGCCTAGTCATTAGCATGATTATTAGTTAGGTCAGGACCCTGGTTTCATTTGGAGTTGGCTTGAACCAAAACCAGTGCCAACCACAACTGGGCAGAGTCTGCCTTATGAATCACATACTCATTTTTTTACTTCTCCCTTCCTTTTCAGAACTCCTCACTTCTTAACTCTGTCAAAAAAATGAGATTTTGACGATCTTACTCTCAGGATTGTTAGTGAATAATAAATGTTATTTATTAGAGCACAGCAGATAGAATAAGTTAGTGTTTACAAGAGTAGTGATATGTAAAGAGAAATATAATTGTGAATATATGTGCATTATGATAACATATTTGTAATCTTATGAATTCGCTACATATTTCTGATATACATAGTTATATTGGCTTTAATTTCACAGATTATTTTGTAATATCATATTTGAATATTTATTGTCATTGCATTGCAATTAAGTAAGATATCCTACACTTTTATTCTGCATACCCTAATTTAAAAGTTACCAACATAAATTTGATAAATTTTTTGAGTTTTATATTAGAGTGGACAAACCAGATAAAATATTGGTTGATCACCTTATGCTTGTATCTGCCATAGATGACTCTGTCCTGCTCCTTCCCTTGAACCATTATCATTTGATTCTTCTTTGGCAAACCTAGATTACAGTTACAACTTTTTTTATACACTCTTCACGTTGATGAAATAGGCGTAGGCTCCTAAATATCATTGGTTAACAAGAAAAGAGAATTAAGGTGTAAATCATTTTCTCGAAATTCTGTACAATTGGTGTTTAACTAAGAAAGGGTATTTAACATGGTTCTGTAATTAAGGAACACTAAGAGCGAAAAATCTCTCACCTGAGTTACGCCGACCTAGCCAATTGGATTTGTAAAATTGGGGTTTTGACTAGCCCAATAATTTTAAATCTTTTATCAGCCTATGTTAACTATAACCTTAAAGGTAATATTGTTGTCTAGCTTATAACCCAAACGTATACACCAATATTTGGACATACCTGAATCTGTTTAGGATTAGCCTTGATTAATGTTATGGTTGGATCTAGTTTTCGTTATCTTTCATATTTGAGTTTGATATAAATAATGATCGGACCATGCTAAATTAGTTAGAATTAAAATCTTACTCTATACTCTAGAAAATCTAATATGAGGAATAAAGTAGGAATGAAAATTCCAAACAATATAATTATGTTGAAGTTACAATTAGAAAATATGCTACTGGTGACATTATATTTGCATGAGTAAAATCTTATAATTTGAGCTCATGTAAATGAGTATATTAATCCTAACCATGTGCAGGATGATGAATCGCCATGTGTGACTTTGGCCCCCATCCAACTTTAATTGGGACCTACTAAAGGTAGATTACCTAAATGAATAATTTTTCTATAATCTAATATTATAATTGAGATGAAGAAATTACCTCTTAATCTCATTATTATTTTGCATATTGCCTTTAACTTATAATTATCAAGTTTGAATTTGACCCTATTTAGACCTTTTAGAAATCATATTTCAATTTTATCTTTTTAAACTATAATTTTCCTCTAACTAAGTTTAGAGATAAATTAAATATCTATTTTGATATTTTCAATTATTATTTTAATTGTTGAGAATTTGACCGAGATTCTTGGTTAGAAATTCTAAATCAGATTCTTGTTACATTTTTAAAATTTGAAAAGTTATTAATTTTAAATATCACGAGTATTGAAATAAATTTCTTTGAAATTACCTTATAACCAGAAAATATTTAATCTTTCTCACTTCATTACTAGTGTTTATTTAATGAGATATTTATTATTGAAACTGTATCAAGTTAAAATATCATTTATTGATGTAACTTATATACTTATTAAAGTACATTTATAACTGAAAAATTTATACTCCTACTTAAATGTTTTCATGATTTAACTATGAGGATATTTTTATCTAAGTTGTGAAAAATATGAAGAGTTAAATTGTGTGTGTGTGTATATATATACATATATATATTTTTGAAATTATAAGTGCATCATTCTATAGTAAAATATCTTGAAATGATTGCTATGTTTTATATAATCATGCACTTTAAATATTTCTTTAAAAGTGTTTACTTTTTTTAAAAAGAATATTATAATTCTTGCTGTTAATTAAATTATAAATATTTTTCTAAATTATTTAAATTTTTTTGAAGATTTTAAATGTGATATTTTTCAAAACTATAAGATATATAATGCATACATTATATGCATATATTGTTTGTGAAAATAAAGTTACATGTACAAAGCAGAAAAATTAAATTATATATCATATTCACTAAATTAAAACAATAGTGATTTATCCATGATGAAAACTTAGATACTATTAAGAATATAAATGGTAAGAAAAATTAAGATGTCTTGATATCTGACAAGGAACCAATTTGTAGCTATCTTATAAGATAATAAAATCTAATCTGGGACATCATCAATGTCTTAGTAGGGTGAGTAGAATGGATAATAAACATTTTCTTCTAGTACATGTGTATCTCTTAAAGTTGTGATAAGTTTATGCTATCATATCTTTAAGCTATATTTTTGACAAATATATGAATTACACGTTAATACTCAAACTTTGACACTAAGTGTCCATTAAAATGATTTTAAATTCCTTGATTATTCTTTATCAAATTAAATATATGTATATACATTTATATCTCAAATATTTGAATAGGCAAAGCAATATATATGCTTTGTCATAAACCTTTATAGAATAATTTGCTCTTTTTAAAACTAAGGTAATAAAAAAAACTTTATTACTGCTTTATGATTCCAAATGGGCAGATATTCTGACAATTACCTACAGGCTTTATAGGTCTAATAAAGGGTGTGAAGAGAGTCATAATAATGTGGTCATGAAGAGTGAAACCTCTGACTGTCACCACTAAAGAAATAAAGGCTGTTAAGCCATTATTTGACCCTAAACAATATAAAGTCATTCGGACAAAGGGTCTTTCTAGGAGTGTGATTATTGATTCATCAAGGGAATGGGGTTAAACCTATAGTAGAGTTCACCGATAACGAGAACTCAACCTACTTGATTAGGAGCTAATTCCATGAAAGAGGTTCAATGTGGTAGAAACAAGCTGGACTGGTGATACTCATGTGGAGCATCGACTTGAATATATTTATATCCTATACGCAGTATTGAAGCTACTACCTTTTTCTATAGTGATGATGCTCTTATGATACAACTAGGTAAGATTGAGTTTAACTCTTAATAAGTCCAACGCATATAGTGTAGAGAGTATATCATCAAGCTGTAGTATCTTTGGAGGACTTACCTACGTGAGAGGAATCGTGATGACCGCAGCTAGGGCCAAGGCTGACTCTAAAAACTCTCATGAGTTAGTTATTGTGAGCATGACCTTTCAACGCTCAACCTGCTCGCTCAATAAATGGAGACTTACTGTGTGTGTATTCTATCAATATCTAGTAAAAGAGGCTAGTTTTAGACGTAGTTCGCTCAATCTCTCAGATGACGATGAATTCACTAAGGAAGGTGCCAAGCGTAGTCCACCTATCCCGAATCCACAATATGATGTTGCCCAATTTCATTCTTGTTTTATGATTTGATGATTTGTTTTATTATGCATTATTGTTGTTTGTTTCTTTTCCCTGAAACTCAAACTTTTGGGGGGAGGGGACTGTTGGAATTTTAAGTTTAAAAAAATGAATAAAAAGCTTTAGTTTCAAATCTTATTTATTTATTTATTTTACCAAGTCAACTTTGACCAAGTATCACTAGAGCACACATCGGGTGAGAAAATCTCTCAACCATTCGATTCTATGGATCGTGAAATCTCTTGCAGTTACAACTACTGGGAGTGTCTGAAACCTATAAATAGACACTCCCTCCAACAGCAAGAGACACAACATATTTTTTCTTCATCTCAAAAGAAATTCTGAAGCCTACTCTTCGTGAGATTGACTTCAGTGTTAAAAGAACTTTTTATTCATTATCTTCAATTTTTCTGGGTAACTTCTTCATCTTAGCAGAGGCTCTGTCCACCATCCTGAGCCGAGTGCTAGTGAATCCGAAGGATCTTTTATCGCTAAAGGACAAGGCCGATTCAACGTCTGGACAAGAAGACATACTTTTGTTCCTTTAGGACAGCGACATCGCGACTGCATTCCCCAGGCCAGATTCGTTTTGTCTTATTTTGTTCTAAAATATAATTGTTGTTGCATGCTAGAAAAATTGTTATTTTGTCTTATTTTAATTTTATAAGAAAAATTGCATGTTCTAAGAAATAGTATAAAGTTTCCAACATCATGTTCTTGGTCAAGATACAAGAGATAATTGTAATATTCATTGCACGATCTGCTTCGTTCTTGCCATCTTATTGCACAAATCTAGCATTTGATCTGACTTCATAGAACAGTCCCCTTGTGCATTCATAAGGAAAATTTTGTGAACAAGTTGTCTGTCAATCTGTCTTTTGAGCTGAGATTTTGCTTTTGCAAATTCTTCAGGAGTGCTGATGGGTTGCTTTTCTTCAAATCTCCCTTCAAGTGAAGTGAAAGAAGTCTTCTTTCTCGGTCATCGTGGAATATGATAAACTGAATATGGTTAGAAGTATTCTCCTGTGTAGTTCCATTCGGGAGTTGTATTTGTGAACTGAAAATGAATGAGGCATGTCCACTGGAAGTATATTTCAATGCATGAGACGTTGGGTTTATTGGCTTGCAGGGGAAACACTTGAGTTTCCCTCCACTTTGCTTAAGATTTTAATCTCACGTAGAATGAGGCAAAGAAGTTTGAGTGATATATGTATATGTATATGTGTGTGTGTGTATCAACTTTTTCATTATCTATTGTTATAATTGTTGGGCCATGGGGGAGCTTACCACACGTGCGTACAAGCCGAACCGGGCCGGGCAGGTCGGGTTGGGATTTGGGGCCTGCGGACACGAATGCGGCTCTGTTCAAGGGGTCCTTGAACTGCTACATTTTGTTTTAATTTTTTCTGTTAATTTAAATTTTGTATTTAAATTCTGTTGAGATTTTCAGATTCTTTGACTATTCTCTATCTTTGGAGCCATTCAAATTGGATCGTGACTGTTATAACAAGTCGAAGCTGTTGTGACAGCTTGAACGTGCGCACAATCCTCACTGGGGCTGTTACAGCTGCAGAGTTTTTGAATTGCTATAAATAGTGGCCTATCTCATCCGCCTTTAGTACATGAAATAGGTACATCCAAGTACATTCTCTCTCCCCTCTTCATATTTGTTACATCAAAATTCTGTCAAAATTTCTGAACTTGTGCTTAAACTTTTGGTGATTCTTGAAGCTTTTCTTTTCCATTCCGAGCAACAAATCTTCGTCTGAGTAGAGGCCTAGTTCACCGTCTTGAGCTTCATGCTGGTGGTTAACCGGGCGAGTTTTTACTAGTAGAAGTGGAGGTCGTCACTTCAAGGTCCGGACGAGGGACCAACCATCTTTCTTTTAGGACAGTACAAATTTGTTTTTTCTTTTAATTCATTTTATATCAGTTGCATGTTTTGGACAAGTATTTTAATTTGATTAAAAGGTTTATAATTTGACTGTTGTATGTTTTAAATTTACCCTAAAATCTAGAAGAAAGATCATTGTTTTGATAATTTTTGTGCAATTGAGTTAAGAAAAATATTTCATGCAATAAATCTTTTAATACAATACTTGTTCATGCAATATAATCATTTGCATGTTTCATGCTATTAAAATTTGTTCTTGCAATAAAAATTATTTAATTCTTGCCAAAATTTTCAATAGCAAATTTATTGAAATTTACTTCTCACAAAACCAAAATTTCAAGATTTAAATTCTACTACAAGTTCTTATCAAATCTGTTAAAGGATCTTGTTTTTTTTTTTTTTTTATTCTTCAAGATTTCATTAAACCATTTCATTACAAGATTTATAAAATTATTTACAAGATCTTGCTAAACAATTTAGAGCATACCTATCATATTATTGCAAACTCTTATCTTGTTAAATCAATTTCATGATCCTTAAAACCTGATTCAATATTTATCTCTTACCTGCTAGATAGCTTAATAGTTAGGAAGATTTTCATGCAATAAGATCTTGTCTAAAAGTTATCATTTTGCAAGCATAGTCATTTATTCTTGCATAGTAATTAATTAGTTTGTTATTTGATTTGATTGATATTCTACGAGTAACTAATTAAGGTATTAGTTTGATTATCTCTTTCTAACTAGAATTAATTAGTCTGCAAAGCAGGTACTCTAATGTTGTGATAGAAATAATTTTCACATTAAACAAGTGCTCTACATCTGTTTCCTGCAAACTTAGTATGAGAATTAATTGCAACTATTTGATTCACGCTAGTTTGTACTAGGCATTAATTAGGAAATTAAAAGAGTAAATCTTTTCCCAAAATTACGTTCAGTTGGTATTTAACTAAGGAAGGGTCTCTGTGTGGTTTTATAATTAAGGAATGCCAAGTACGAAAAATCTCCCACTTGAGTTACACCGACCTGGCCAATTGGACTGGTAAAATTGGGGTGTTGACTAACCCTACAACCTTGAAAATAAATTAAACTGGTTAACTTCTGCAACTTAGTATTACTTGACACAAACTATATCTTGTTAGAATCATTTATCACATAATTAAAGAGAAATTATACACCATCTTATTTTGTAAATCCTAATTTAAAATATACCGACATAAACTAAATTTTGATATTTTCAAATAATTTTGAAATACAAAATTCAGGTAGCAACATCTCGTCATTAAGGCCAATCCTGATTATTCTAAGGGTGCCAAATCTAAGAAATTCTCTAGCACATAATTTAAGAGGTGGGTAAACTAGATGAAGTACTGGTTGACCACGTTAGGTCTCATTCAGCCATAAATGACATCGTTCCTGCACCTTCCCCTAACTATCACTTGTTGGATCTTCTCCTGTTGAAACTCTTTCTACAGCTCCTTCCTCCTACATCTATTTAAAGCCTGAGGAGATTGGCTATCATTATCTCTATAGGATTCTTAATGTACTCTCTGATAGTCTATATGATATTTATTATAAATATAAGAGTGTCAAAGAACTATGGACAGCTCTCGAGGAAGAATATTATCTCGATGATGCTGGAATCAAAAGATTCACCTTCTCCTCCTTAAATAAATTCATGATGACTGATAGTAAACTAATCAATGATCAAATTTATAAATTTCAAGATTATATCTGACACCTTCAATTATAAGGAAACTAATTCTCCGAAAACTACAAGGTGTCTTATCTCATTGATAAACTCCCTCCTTCCTGGTCAGCCTTTGCTGAAGACCTCTGTCACAAGTAAGAGGACATAGCCCATATTCAGATTCACATTGAAGACCAGCATATGTAAAACTAAAAAAACCAAGTCAGAAATAAAAGCTAAGATGAACTTGATGGAGAATAAGTCTAAGAGCAAATTCATGAATCTCATAAGTCTAAGTGCAAGAAATTTAAAAAACCAAGTCACTCCTCTTTCTTCAAACTTTCACAATCTTTATCCTTCAAACCTAAAACCTCTGGCCAGAAGGCCGATGGAATATTTGAAATACACCTAGAGGGGGGTGAATAGGTGTACTAGCTAATCTAATGACAAATGATGCGGAATTAAAACTCAATTACAATACACTATGTGTAACCAAAGAGTGTTGCCGAATTCCCAATGAAGGGCTCTGCATTATCTCTTCTAAATTCCTCTAGATTAAGAGTTGAGGTGCTATATGAAGCTCTCGTGGTTCAACACAAGTGTGGACACACAATCAATACCAAGCATATAAATATGTGCAATATAAAGTAATGCAAGATAAGAGTTAAGAGATAGTGGATCAAACGCAAACAACAAGATATGTTTCGAGGTTCGAGTCACTGCTCTACGTTCCCGCCTTCACATAGAAGGATTTTCACTACGTTCACACAGGACCTCCCACAAAGGGGACCTCCACTGAGGAATTTGCAATTACAGACTTAGAGTATACAACTCCTCTCTCTAACACAACCACCTCTACTCAAGAGGCTACAATCACCTTTACATAAAGAGGGATAAAGGCTCAAAGTCAAAACTCAACCACAGTCACCTCTACACAAGAGGGATAGCCACAAACCCAAGGCAAATCAGAAATTACAACTTGGTAATCACAATAGACCACAAACAACTCTTGGTGATCACAATAGACCACAAACAATATTTCTTACAAAACATGATCCTATAAATAGGATTAGATATGATAGCTCATGTGTGAGAAAATAAGGTGTTTGGAAAACAAAATCACAAAAAAAAATACTTGAGAAAAATACTAGATAGAAATAAAAATAAAGATCAAAACCAATTTCTCAAAGACTTCTTTTTCTTTAATTTTTCCAACCCTTTGAAAAAATAAAATAAAAGATAGAAATTTGAAGCTTAAAAACTCTTTTGAAACTCTTTAGAAAATGAGCAAGATGTCACTAGAAAGCTAGGTAAAGTTCTTTTCTCAAATCTTGTTGAAAACAGTCCCCAAAACCCCTTTATATAGGACTAGCAGAAAACTAGCCGTTAGCAGCCAGAAATGGTCAAAATGACCTTCCGGTCGACAGGCTGGTCGACCTTCCAACGGTCGAATTTTTGACCGTTGTGACTCCGATCGACCGCCCGGCCGACTGAGCCACGCCTGTCGGTCGACCGGCCGGCCGTCCGGCACTACCTGAGAGTTAGGTAGTTACAGTCAGTCGATCGCCCGATCGATCGGCCTTCTAGGCTGGTCATGTACACGTTCTCGTGCACATCAGTCGACCGGTCCGGTCGACCGACCTCTGGTCCAGTCGATTGCCAACAGGCTCTGGCTGGGATATTAGGAAAGAAACTTGATCTTTTTAATTCTAAATAAATCCCATAAATTCTCATAAATTTCACAAAAATTAGTTCTTATAAATATTTGAAGAACAAATATTTGTGACCAAAAATCAACACATATTACAAACTATTTGAACTAATTTTATGATATAGAAATTAAGCTTTAACACAAAATCGGTATTTTCCAAGAACTAAACTTTAAAATAGAAATCCAATTTTTACCAAACTTGTATAAATACAAAAATAAGATATTTAGACTCTTTTGAAGCATAGAGTGTATGGATAGAATCCAATACACATATAAAAGCTATATCTATGTTTTTGACATTAAATCCAAAATAAGTTTTGTTTATTACAAAACTCTAAACACATGAAATAGAATCATCAAAATAAGTTTTTCTAAATATATGAAGTATAGATGTATATGAATGAAATCCAATATACATTAAACCATGTAAACTTTTTTTGATTCTTTCTATTCATGAAAACCATATATATATATATATATTTGAAATCCAAAACCGGTTAAACCGAAAACCAAACGTATTGAACTTGAGTGTGTGTGAACTTGAGCATATCAACAACTAATCTATCTTTACACAAGATCTAAATAAAACTTAAACTAGACAAATCGAAGTCATCTTGTAGAACTCCTTCTCCAAGCCAACTCGATCCAAACACGATCCAAAGAGCTTGACTCCATCCGAGTGCTAGATGTGATCTTGATGCGCGAGCTCTTGAATCTACATGTGTAAGCTCAAAAACTCTTTTGTTGAAGCTAAGCATCTACTAAGATCTTGATAGTAAATCTGAAACTAAATAAGCACAAGATCATTAGTACTATAACCACATGAGTTAATCATCATCAAAACTAGAGTGATGTGCCTTTGGGCTAACAATCTTCCCCTTTTTGATGATGACAAAACTCATAGAGTTATATATGCATGGATTAAAGATAAGCTTCATAGAAGCTCCCCCTTAACTCATGCATAGCAATAAACAATAAAAATATAAACACATAAATTAAACAAAAATATATATGCATAAATAAGAAAATAAACATGCATATATAAACTCTTTAAATTCTTCTCCCCCTTTTTGTCAATTCATCAACAAAGGGGTGAGGGCAATCAAACAATAAAGATGTATATGCGATATACATTCATGAAGAGGAGAGATGATAAGTAGCTCCCCCCTACATGCATTACATGGAGAAGGGATGACTAAACCCTAACCCATATAAAGCATAATATACAATGTATAAGCGGAGATGTTAAGCTTCCCCTGCACACGTGTATCACGTAAAGAAGAGAGGTTAAGCTCCTCAATATGAGATACACTTCAACATGAATCCATATATATAGAGAAGATGTTAAGCTTCCCTTGCATATAGGCAATACATATTAACAAATTTTGAAGCCACTTTTAAAACAAATTTTTAAAATTTCTAGAATTTAACAAAATGAATTATGATAACAATTGAAATTAAATTGTAGTTGATAAAAACAAATGTTGGTACCACTTGAAAAAATAGTTTAAGATATCAATAGTAGATTTTGATATCAATTGAAAGTGAAACATGAAGTATATTTTGATACCAAATAAATACAAATTGAAATATCAATTATAAAACCAATTGAAATGATTAGCAATTGAAATCAATGTATAGCTTGTAAAGATACCAATTAACTTTTAGAATAAAATCAAGGTTAACATAAACAAAATTTGAGCTTTAAGAATGTAAAGAAATTGTAAAATAAGCACAATCGAATCATATATATGTATGTATGAAAATGAAAATACTAATTGAAATTTAAAGCATACATATATAAGAGATACATATGAGTATATAAAAATAAAATTCTATGAAGATCATTTGTATAATCATACCTACCACCTTATTCATGCACAAGTTTAAAAGATATTCAATAAGGATATACAAGACATGGTCGCCTATCCATCCGCCCTTTGGAAGGAAGGAGTTTTCCAAAATGAAAGTTTGAAAATAATTTAACATGTTTGAAAACTCTGCCAATTGAAGAATATGAAACTAGTTTAAAATAATTTTTGAAAAACTAATTAAAGATCCTTCAAAATATGAAACCAAATCATATATCTCATGAAGCATGTGTATTATACAAAAATTGACACTCAAAATTTATAAAACTCATATAAAACTCATGGAAACAAAGTCATAAGTAAACACAAAAAAATGTGAGTGTACAAGAATCATGTGAATAGCATATTCATGAAAATAATCAATAGGGTTCAAACCAAACATGAAATTCTTTTATCAAAGACATGATAATCATCAAAACTAAAATTTTCATCAAAACTAAACAAGCATCAAGGTATATGAATGTTTTCTTGAAACTAAAAGTATACATACATATCTCAAATATAAACGAGTCCAAAAAATTTTTACATGAAAAGCAAGTGACTCTAGGATAGACTTGTATATCTAATAGTTTTAGACAAAATTGATATATATATGAAGCTAAACACATTTTTATGAAAACATGTACAAAAATAAGGAATACAAGTTAAAATGTAAGACTCATCAAAACTAGGTTATACAAGTACAAGTAATGAGTACAAATGAGCAATAGAACACAAACACATGATAATCAAGTGTAGCTCACTAATTATACAAGTATAAATACAAGTTTTAATGAAAACTACATCTAAATAAGTAATCAAAAACATGAAGTATAAAAATATAAACAAATATAATCATTGGGTTAAATTCGTGTGTTTTAAAACTAGGATATATACAATAGTTAAACTATAGTGAGAACACAAAATATGTGAATCCATATGAACATGGGTATATCTCAAAGGACTATTTATGTATATCACATGTCTAATAACATTACATTTAACATAATGAGCATTAAAACCATAGTATACTAAAAATTATCAATGTGAAAGCATGTAAACAAAATAAGGAGTTAGAGATAGTTACCAATACCAATAGGGCTAATCTCTAGGTCTCCAAACCATTGTGGTCTTCCCACCAAATATCTTTGAAGGTGATGCATCTAATGTAGTGTCCATCAAGCTCAAACGCATCCACCATCAAGGCACCAAAACCCTCACGTCAAGTGAGAGCCCCCACCTATATCAAATACAATAGGGGTGAATTTTGGTACCCACACTTTCTTGGGTCCATGGGAGTTAGCACCTTTCCTAACCCAAACAAATTTATTTGCAAAATTTGAAACATTTATTCTATCATAGCAAAACTTTGCAAGATGGCCCTTACATCCACAATGTGTACAAAAGTACACATGAGTATGCATAGAATCATGTGTGTGAGCATGATGAGTATGTGTGTGCCATGATAGGTGTGCATGAATATGTGAAACTTGTTTCTTTCGAAACATGGATTCTAATTTCTTGTGATCCATAGCACATTGGCTCAAATTGGAGCCAAAACAGTCTACAATTTTCTTCAACATGCAAATATCATTATTAATACTTAAAGAAGAAGTGGAGCATGCAACATATTTGTTAAAAGAAGATGAATCTATAGTAGCATGACAAACATGGGAATCAAAATCATTTTTCAAATAAATATTTTTCTTTGAAACTAAATCCAATTCTTTTGAAATCAAAGCAATTTTATTTTTCAAATAATTGTTCTCCTTTAAAACAATATCGAGTTTTGAAGACAAAACCTCATTATTCTTCAAAACATCATCACAATTATTTTAATTCTTTAAAAATTTATTTTCATTTAGGCAAGATTAAGTTGGGATTTCAATGAATCTCTTTCATTTGAGATCTCAACTCTCTCTTGTAAAACCATATCAAGTTTAGGAAATAAATTTTTATTTTCTTCTTTTAATTTAAAACTTTTCTTTTTCAAAAATTTATATTTTCAAGCAAGTTTTCACAAAATAATGAAAGTTCTTCATTTAAGGCATCGGCATCCATATTGTCACCACCTGAAGAACTAGCACTATTATCTAGTTGAGTGTCCGAGTTTACCTCAAGGGAGTCATTCCCTTGGACCATGTAGCAAGCTTCTTGGGATTCATCTCCACTAGATTCTTTCTCCACATTGTTTGTTATTTGTAGCTTGGGAGAGGTCAATGTATTCCATACTGCAAAAGCGGAATCACAATGAGAAACCATAAATAAATATTCTTTACTAAGTGTATGCTTAAGTGCATTTAGGGCTTGTGCATTAGCCTCAATGTACTTATCATTACCAAATAGATTTTCTTGGTAGTGGCAAGATAGACATGCAAAGCTAGGGCTTTCAAATAAGCACTTATCCTAAACTTTCACATATCGATGTTAGAAACATCAAATGTGGGAGGGGCAAGGTGATCCATGAGTGTATACACTATATGTGTGCAAATGCAATACTAGATTAGCTATCCAAGATCTCACTCCTAGGTGGTTAAACCAAATATCAGGAGCATAGGCTCTGATACCAATTGAAATACACCTAGATGGGGTGAATAGGTGTACTAGCTAATCTAATGACAAATGATGCAGAATTAAAACTCAATTGCAATACACTATGTGTAACCAAAGAGTGTAGCCGAATTTCTGGTGAAGGGCTCTGCACTATCTCCTCTACATTCCTCTAGATTAAGAGTTGAGGTGCTATATGAAGCACTTTTGGTTCAACACAAGCGTGGCCACACAATCAATACCAAGCATATAAATATGTGCAATATAAAGTAATGCAAGATATAAGAGAGAAAGAGTTAAGAGATAGTGGATCAAACGCAAACAATAAGATATGTTTTGAGGTTCGAGTCACTGCTCTACGTCCCCGCCTTCACACAGAAGATTTCTACTATGTCCACACAGGACCTCCCATAAAGGGAACCTCCACCGAGGAATTTGTAATTACAAACTTGGAGTATACAACTCCTTTCTCTAACACAATCACTTCTACTCAAGAGGCAAGGCACAAAGCCAAAAACTCAATCACCTCTACATAAGAGGGATGGGTACAAAGCCAAACTATAATCACCTCTACATAAAGAGGGATAAAGGCTCAAAGCCAAAACTCAACCACAATCACCTCTACATAAGAGGGATAGCCACAAACCCAAAGCAAATAAGAGATTACAACTTGATGATCACAATATACCACAAACAACTCTTGGTGATTACAATAGACCACAAACAATATTTCTCACAAAACAAGATCCTATAGATAGGATTAAATATGATAGCTCACATATGAGAAAATAAGGTGTTTGGAAAACAAAAACACACAGAAAAATATTTGGGAAAAATACTAGATAGAAATAAAACTAAAGATCAAAACCAATTCCCAAAGACTTCTTTTTCTTTGGATTTTCCAACCTTTTGTAAAAAAACAAAATAAAAGACAGAGATTTGAAGCTCAAAAACTCTTTTGAAACTCTTTAGAAAATGGGCAAGATAGCACTAGAAAACTGGATAAAATTCTCTTCTCAAATCTTGTTCAAAACAGTCCCCAAAACCCTTTTATATAGGACTAGGAGAAAACTAGCCGTTAGCAGCCAGAAATGGTCAAAATTGACCTTCCGGTTGACCGGCCAATGGTCAAATTTTTTACTGTTGTGACTCCGATCGACCACCCGGTCGACCACGCCAAGCCTATCGGTCGACCGCTCGGTTGACCGACACTACCCGAGAGTTGGGTAGTTACGCCTGATCAACCGGCCTTCTAGGTTGGCCATGTACACGTCCTCGTGCAAATCGGTCGACCGGTCCGGTCAACCGACCGGTCGACCGCCAGCAGGCTCTGGCTGGGATTTTAGGATAGAAAACTTGGTCTTTTTAATTCTAATAAAATCCCATTAATTCTCATAAATTCCGCAAAAAATTAGTTCTTATAAATATTTGAAGAACAAATATGTGTGATCAAAAATCAACACATATTACAAACTATTTGAACTATTTTTGTGATATAAAAATTAAGCTTTAACATAAAATCGGTATTTTTCAAAAACTAAACTTTGAAATAGAAATCCGATTTTTACCAAACTTGTATAAATACAAAAATAAGATATTTAAACTCTTTTGAAGCATAGAGCGTATGGATAGAATCCAATACACATATAAAGCTATATCTATGTTTTTGATATTAAATCCAAAATAAGATTTGTTAATTACGAAACTCTAAACACATGAAATGGAATCATCAAAATAAGTTTTTCTAAATATATGAAGCATAGATGTATATAGATGAAATCCAATATACATTAAATCATCTAAACTTATTTTGATTCTTTCTATTCATGAAAACCGTGTGTGTATGTGTGTGTATGAATCCAAAATCGGTTAAACCGAAAACCAAATGTATTGAACTTGTGTGTGTGAACTTGAGCATATCAACAACTAATATTGAAAGTACACCTAGAGGGGGGTGAATAGGTGTACGGCTAATCTAATGAACTAAATGCGAAAATTAAAACTTAATTGCAACAACACTTAATGCAACCAACGAGTGTAGCCGAATTCCTGGTGAAGGGCTCTGGACTAACTCCTCTTGATTTCTCTGAATAAGCGTTGAGGCGCTATATGAAGCTCTCGTGGTTAAGCACAAGTGAGGCACACACAAACAAGCCAAGCAAATAAGTATGATATGACAATATGAAATGATGTAAGGCACAAAGTAAAGAGAGAGAGTTAGAGAGACAATGTATCGCTAACATACGGATATGTTTCGAGGTTCGAGCACACAGCTCTACGTCCCCGCCTTCACACAGAAGGATTTCCAATCCACTTATCCACACAGGACTCCCACATAGGGAACCTCCACTGAGGATTTGGGGCAATACAATCACCGGGAGTACACAACTCCTCTCTTTACAAACACAACCTCTACACTTAGAGGCTAGGCACAAAGCCACTACAAAACTTAATCAACCTCACAAATGAGGGATGGGCACAAACCCAACCAATCAACCTCTCACTAGAGGGATAGGGCACAAAGCCACCACTCCTAAATCAACCTCTACACAAGAGGGATAACACAAAGTAGAAGGGTTTACAACTTAGTGATCAAAAGATCACAAACCAATTCTTTTCCACAAAAACAAGGATCCTATAGAGAGGATAGAGTGATAAGCTCAAGTGTGAAAAACAAAGTGTTTTTAACAAAGAAAATCACTTGGGAAACTCTTCAAAAAGATATAGAATTTTAGATCAAAAACAATTCCCAAAAGACTATTTTCTTTGAAATAACAAAACACTTTTAAAACAATGAAGATGAAATCTTTGTAGCTCTAAAACTCTTTTTAAAACTTGTAAAAACACTAGAGAATGGGAGAATTTTTTGCTCTTGGAAGTCTTACCCAAAACAACCCACCAATGGGGTTTTTATAGTCCCTTTAAAAAAACTAGCCGTTGGCAGCAATTATGGTCAGAATTGACCATCCGGTCGACTGGCCGGTCGACCGGCCAACGGTCGAAATTTGACCGTTGCCAAGCTCCGGTCGACCGTCCGGTCGACCGCCCTTACCTGAGAGTAAGGGGACTTCAGTCGGTCGACCGCACGGTCGACCAGCCAAACCAAGTGGCCATGTGCACGTTTTGTGCACATACGGTCGACCGCTCCGGTCGACCGGCTCCTGGTCCGGTCGACTGGTCGATCGACCGCCAGGGCCTGGCAGAAACTGTTTTGGGACTTGAATAGTTTTTAATCATCAAATAATTTCCATAAATTCTCTAAAAATCCACAAAAATAGTTTTAGTATAATACTTTGATATATAAACATGCGTGAAAAAATTCAACACATATTTCAAACAATTTGAACCGTTTTTGTGTTATGGAAATTTTGTCGAAAACCAAAACCCGTATTTTCCAAAACTTGGATTTTTGAATTGAAAAATCGATTTGTCCAAAACTCATCCAAATACAAAAACATGATATAGAAACAACTTTAAGCATGTTGCATATGGATATAAATCCAATATACATGAAAGATATATATCATAGTTTTTGACAATAAATCTGAAATTATGTTTTGTTAAAACACAAAACTCCAAACACATGAATAGGCATATCAAAATAAGTTTGTCTAAGATATGAAGCATACATGTATATAGAACAATTCTAATATACATTAAACTATATAAACTTGTTTTGATTCTATCCATTCATGAAAACCAAGATCGGTTAAACCAAAAACCGAAAACCAATAAACATGAAAACTAGAAACAAGTGTGTGTGTTGTGAACTTGAGCATATCACACTATCTAGTCTTCACAAATGGATCTAAAAACATAAACTAAACTATGTACCGAGGTCTTCTTGTAGAGCGCCGTCTCCAAGTTGACTCGATCCAAACGTGATCCACCGAGCTTGACTCCAACGAGTGCTAGATATGACTTTGACGCTCGTGCTCTTGAATCACCATGTGAAAAGCTCCAAAACACCTTTGTTGAAGCTAATCACCTACTAATATCTTGGTTAAGTATCTGAAACTAAACATTACAAGATTATTAGTAAACATAACTACATGAGTTAATCATCATCAAAACTAGAGTGGAAGACCTCTGTGCCAATAATCTCCGCCTTTTTGATGATGACAAAACTCATGGAGTTATATATGCATGGATTAAAGTTAAGCTTCAAAGAAGCTCCCCTTTAACTCATGCATAGCAATAAACATGAGATATATGCAATGAATACTAAACATGAATATGCATAAACAAATGTATGCAACAAACATATGTTTCTCAAAAACCTTTTTTTCCTTTTTGTTTAAACTCTCAAAATCATTTTTTTCATATACATAAACTCAATCATATACATAAACTCAATATGCAAAAACACCAATATATATATATATATATATATATATATATATATATATATATATATATATATATATATATATATATATATATATATATATTATATATATATAAACTCAAAATCTTTCTCCCTCTTTTGTCAATCATCAACAAAGAGGTCAAAGAAAACAATATTCTCCCCTTTTTGTCTTAACAAAAAAAACAATGAGGGGTGAAATCAAAAACAAAACTTTCTTGATACCAATTGAAAGAAAAAAAATATATCAATTGAGTGCATCATGAAATCAATGAAATAAGTGTGTGTGTTGTGAACTTGAGCAAAATGAAATCAATGAAACAAGTTTTCATTTTTCTTCAAAATTATTTCACAATCATTTTTATTTTTCAAAAATTCATTTTCCTTTAGGGCAAGGTCTAGTTGAGATTTAAGTGAGTCACGTTCACTAGAAATCTCTTCCTTCTCTTGCAAAACCAAATCAAGTCTAGAAGACAATTTTTATTTTCTTCTTTTAAACCAAGACTTTCCTTTTTCAAAGTTTGTATTTTGAAATCAAATTTTCACAATTTTTAGCAAGTTCATCATTCATGGCTTGTGCCTCTAAACACTCATTGCAATAGGAACTAGTGTTAACATCTAGTTGAGATTCCGATTGTACCTCAAGGGAGTCATTCCCTTGGACCATGAAGCAATGTTCGTCGGACTTGTCTCTCCTAGATCTCCTCTTCTTATCGATAAACTTTGGTAGCTCGGGAGAAGTTAAAATGCTCCATACTGCAAGGCGGACTCATAGTGAGAAAACACAAGTAAATAATCTTTATGAAGAGATGCTCTAAGTGCCTTTAGGGCTAGTGCATTGGCCTCTATATGCTTGCTATCACTGAGATAGGATTCCTTGGTAATGGCAAGGTAAACTTTATAACCTATGACTTTTAAATGCCAACTCATTAAAATTTCCGAACAAAGTGAAGTTTCTCCCGTGACTCTTTCTTGCACTTTATCCGTCCGTCTGTCCTCCGAAAAAGAGAGCCACTCCTTCCCCCCTCCCGCCTCCCCTCTCCTTACTCTTCTCTCCTCTCTTCCCTCTCCCATCTTCGCAGTCCTTCTTCTGTCTCCCCTCTCCTCCCTCTCCTCTTTGTCGCTCGGTTCTATCGCAAGCGATAATTTAGTAATAAATAATCGAGCTTCACCGCCTGGGGTTAGTTAAGGGCCGGGGACCGGGCCGAATATCTACGGCCCAAAGAATGTTTGGAGATGGGTTGAGCTGCGTACCCAAGGCAATGAACAGACCAGGCCCATTATCATCCTAGCCCTAGAATTTGGGCTTCGTTTGAGTCGCATATTGCAAACAAATAGGTTTAAAGCAGCAGCCCTTTGACGGTAGGAGAAGAGAGAGGGGAGAGTGATCAATGGGTTGGAAGGCGGCTCAGAAGCTGATCCCAAAATGGAAGATTCTCAGAGGAGACAACGTCAGTTAAATTCTATCTCTCGCTTCGGAAATTGTTTATCTTGGTTTTCTTTTTCTTTTTTTCTGAATAATGATTGTTTTCTTGTCGAAAAATAAATTTTAGGTTATGATTATAAGAGGGAAAGACAAAGGCGAGACGGGGACGATCAAACGAGTCGTCCGCTCCCAGAATCGCGTCGTCGTCGAAGGAAAGAATCTGGTCCGTACGAAAAAAAATTCATCTTTTTCTGTTTATATCTTTCAAGTTAAATGTTAAGTAAATTGGAAAAAAAAAATTTAAGACTTGAAGATTTCATGCCGTAATATATGAGTGTAAACTGGTCAATTAATTATCAAACAGAAATTGTATGACTATAAAATGTGTTTTAGGTCTAATTGAACTTAGACATCATGTTTCTTTTCTTGTTTATGAAATCAAAATCTTAAGTTTGGAAGTATAAGAGCTTTCTTTCCCTACTCAACAGGTGAAGAAACATATTAAGCAAGGACAAGGACATGAAGGTGGAATCTTCAGTGTAGAAGCTCCTCTTCATGTCTCGAATGTGCAAGTTTTGGACCCGGTTACGGGGTAAGATTTGTATGGATATTGTTATGATGAAAACACTCTTATTTTTTTTTTTTTTTTCCATTGCCCTTTAGTTTTAGTTTCATTCACTCATTCTCTTGATATGTTTGTTTTCTCAATCAGGAGACCTTGTAAGATCGGGTTTCGTTTTATGGAAGATGGAACCAAAGTAAGAATTGCCCGTGGGCAAGAAGCTTCTGGTGCTATCATCCCTCGCCCGGAGATCTTAAAAGAGAGGAGAAAGCCACGACCAACAGAAGGTATTTTTACAATTCAATCTAATAATTGCATGCTGAAAGCTGCTATCTTTTTGTGCTTTTGCTTCTTCCAACCACAATTGCTTCTTTTAATATGATTATAAGATATGTACTTGTTTACTTGTTTGCTTATCTCTCAATCCCTGTGTCAAAATGATAAACTTATATCTTTTTACATGTTTTGTCAATCTCTCCGGGTTGAAATAGAAGTCTTCCTTTAGTTCATACTCCTTTCCCTTATTCTTCTCATAATCCCCATATCTCCCTCCAGCATCCGCACCCCAACTTTTTCCATTGACCACATTATCATGGTACCAGCACAAGGCATCCCATGAGAGGTGTAAAGGTTATTTTGGCCTTGTATTTCTCCCCATATAGTAGTTGAATGTTGGTAAATTTTCTATGAACATTGCGTCTTCAAATAAGAGGAGGGCTTCCTGATTATTATTTGATGTTTCTCACTGAAAGGATAGTCTCTGTCACCATTACAAGTTGCTATTTGCCAGTACTTGATGTACCGGTGCATAACGCATAGGCCACATATGCGGCATGGATTCTGGGCAATTTAGGAGAGACACACACACAAACACATTCTTAGAAATATTTAAAAGACTAAAATATTTATAAAAACATGAAAATGAAATGAGAAATACTATAAAGTCCACTTGAAGCAAATGAAATGATAGTAAATGATTACTTAATTAACAACTAAGTGAACAAAAGCAATTTAATGACAAGTTCTCAAATAAAAGGTAATACAACCATTTAAATGAGGAGGTTACCAAGGAAATGAAGATAAACATAACTTGGGTATTGAGTTAGAAAGTATATACCTCAACTCGGCATGTCTTGAATCTTGTAAGTTACATGACCATTATCAATAGATATTAACAAATGGCAACATCACCTAACTGATCATAGTAAATTATTCAAAACTAGATATAAATTTGAAACAAATATCTAAGGTTATTAACTTCCAATTTTAAACCAGGAATCCAACCATCATGCCGGAGATCTCTCCTATGAAGTTGGGTGGAAGAGGTCTAAAATAAGTAAAGGGAAAGGGAAGGAGGCAAGAGAATGGAGAAAAGGAGGAGGATAAGAATATACATGTGGCATTTTAAATTAATGGTTTTGGGTCAAATAGACCCGTTACCCTTCTACATACAGGCACATAATTATATATGGCTGCATACGCAGGCGCATATAAGATATGTGGGCGCATAGAAAATATGCTGTGGTATAAGCAAAAAAAGTGATTGGATGCCTTTCTTTCGTGTGTTTTTTTGAAGATGTGGCGACTGATTTTTTTTCCTGTCACATACGCATATGCGGCTGCCTATTTTGCAATTTTAACACTGATCTCTGTTATCAGTTTACCCTTCTACATACAGGCAGATATTTATATATGCCTGCATATGCAGGCACATATAAAATATGTGGGCACATAGAAAATATGCTGCGGTATAAACAAAAAAAGTGATTGGATGCCTTTCTTTTATGTTTTCAAAGATGTGGCGACTGATTTTTTCTGTCACATATGCATATGCGGCTGCATATTTTGCAATTTTTAACACTGATCTCTGTTATCAGTTTTTGTATTGATTATACGTTGTCAATATAGTTTATACTGTGTCAAAGTTACTATTGTGTTGTACATGAGAAGCTATTGGAGTGCAGGGATGAGCACCACAAATAACACTGAATATAATATGAACTGTAGCATATATTCCTTATCTGATGGAGTCAGGCTGCTATACTTGAAATTTGAAGACCAGTCCTATCCAACGAATACATCCAAAAACGAAAGCTATCTCTTGTTACTAATGGCCCTGTGGTCACATAGAGCTTGGGTTCTGGAAATGGCAATGACTAATCCGGAACGGATTTTCTAACATGATTTTTGAGTATGGATATGGCATGACAATTCTATAAAAGAGACTGATATGGCTACAAAACTAAATAATTCATATATTAGGTAACTGTAGTGTCCATCATAAATTCGTAGTTCATAAATCATTCAACAACTATTACGCCCATGTATAGGAAATTACCTATTGTAAGATTACCAATTCATGACATGATATATGATTCCTGTTGTTTTGTGATTCAAAAAGATTGAGAAGTTACATTGTAGAAAGCAAGTCCATACAACAAGTGCAAAATATTCATCAAAAGATTTAACCAAAAAGTCCAATTTAACCGAATTCAAAATCCAACTGGAATCTGATAACTATCAGGTCTGTACCCAGGAGGCATGGAGCAACCTGATCCTGATACATGTAAGATGTGTCGAAAATGTTTCCAATGCCTACTAGCGTGCATCCACATCAGATACACGTCTGTGCATGGGAAGTTCTATTGATGCATCAGTGCATCAACGATTTCAGGTCCTATGAAAATAACTGGTGATGGCTTAGATTCCGATTTTATGGTTTTGAATTGCCATTTTGATATGACATGAGTTATCAAAATCACACATTTTAATAGAAACCAGCTACTTTCAGGATTCATGCAACTGATTCTGTCAAATAAGGACACTGGACAACTAATGCATCTCTAATAACATTTCAGTATGCCAGAATTTTTTTTGTTTTAAGAAAAAGGAGATTTGAATCTGTCCTGTATAAGGCTCTTTAGATCATATTTGTGGTTTGGTCTATGAAGGAGATGAATTCTGGATTAGTATCTTGATAAGGAGACTAAGAGAATCATGATAAGTTCAGACCATATCGAAGAATCATTAATCCTAAGGATGAGAGTTGCATTAGGTAGCAAGTTAGCACAGAACTCTGTTAAATATTTATGAAATGAACAGTGGAAGATGGCACATGGGATAGCCGAATGGAGAAAAAGGATTCATGGAACCATCTTAACAAATGAAGGCTTTGTTATTGATATTGAGATCTGAATATATGATCAGTGTTGTTTCAATATCTCAAACAGTTAGAAAAAGTTTCTGAAATGTTGAATTTCTTTTTTTCCATTGTGGGGTCAAGGATATGATAAAGGTCTCAAGGTTCATGGGCATTTTCATTGATGTAATAGTTTATTACGTGCACATTAATAGTTGGAAATAGAAGTCTGATGTATTTAGATTGCTTTTGAAGACCATTCAGGTGGCGGCTGTTGAAGAAAACTTGAGGGAAAATGTTGACCGAATTACTCATCAAATGTGAGATACAATCAGGATCTCAATCCTCAAACAACTATAAGATATTTGGCTACATTTTCATACAGTAGTTGTCATTTATGATGGCAATTTTTTGTTTAGGAGTCAAAGTCATGGTTGTATCCATATTTTGGGAGACCAATAGATACAAGGTCTAGTGCATTTATATCAAACAAACCTGTGACATAAATCTAGAAGTCAAGGTCATGGATGAGTCTATATCTTTGCAGACCAACGTAGGTTATGATTGCACTTTGTGTCTGTTTAGGAATAATGATTCATATTTTATTTTAGGAGTTAAACTTTTTATTTATATTGTTCAATTTTGCTATTATCATGTAAAAAAGTGAAAAACCTATTTAAAGTCTGAAAAACATCGAAGACAGTAATATGATAGAAAATTGTTTTTGTATAAATATTGCAATGTTCATTTATATTACTTCTTTTCTACTTCCTTTCCTTTTTGCGGGCTGCAGTTTTGAAGAGCAAGGATATACAGATTCCTAATTATCATTTTCCCCCCGTTTCTCTCACTGTTATTTCCTTACTGTTTTGCTGAAACTTGAACCACTTAGAATCCTACATTCCCCGACAACACAAATTCAACCATTTGTAGATGTTTTTACCCTAGAACTACATCTGCACCTCTTTGTAATTTCGGATCTAAAATTTTAGAATCTTAATATCCTATTGTCTATTGCTCTTACCTTAATCCCTTGTCATACCAACATTACTCTTCTACCCACGACAGACATTGGATTGGTGCAACTTCTACCTGTAAGAAATCCTAGATTTGCCAAGATCTAAGAGGACCTTCTTTGGCTTGAGAACACCATGAAATGGACAGGAAGAGTTTTGGCAGCGCCTAAACCGCGGCCGAACAGAAAAATGCTCAAAGAAGTACTATGGAACCTGCACGCCCATGCCCTAGGCACACCATGCACTAAGGATACACACTGGGAGGAAGGGAGGGAGGAATCCTCAAAGAACATGTTCAAGTATTGATTGTAAATTGTTGCTGCTCTGCCTAGGGGAAACAACCTCTATTTGAAGTGTTGATGGGAAAGGAGGTAGGGAGGAAGAATTTTATTTTTTAGAATGATGAGGTATGCAATGAAAAGTAAAATATAAAGGGCTCTACATGTTTTTTCCTCCTCTAGCATTGTCTTTCCTTGTCAGAACAACAATACAAGAGCTGAATTGTTGCACCATCTTTCATAGAAGAGCAGAGATACCATACCACAATCAAAGAAAGTTATCACTCACCATCTTTTTTTTATTTTTTATTTTTTGGTGTACACAGTACACACATTCATGTAATATAGTGTAGTAGCATGAGCCATGTTTAACAGAACCATGCCAAGGACAACTGGTTATACAAATGGGAAGTGATATACAATGGACCAAGATGCTTCCCCTCCTAATATAGTTCTGGTGAAAAGTATACCAGAAAAGATAAAAATTAAATACCACGGTTCGGTTTAATAGGAAACATAAGAATCAGTTTATTGTCTTCATCATTTCTTGATGCTATCTTTTCCATTTGTGCTTTCAATCTCCGTATAACTGGTCCTAATAGCAGAAATTTAGGAAAGAGTATAGAAAAATTGCAATGTTCATTTATAGAAATACAGATCTTGAGATCAAAATTTTTGCTTTAATTATTGAATTTGAATTTGATCTAGAAGTTGGCTGAAATTTAAATGTGCAACTGTTGTTACTCTGATATTGATTTTCTTCAGCTACAGCCTTTCTCAAAAAAAAAAAAAAAAAGATAATTGATTTTCTTCAATAATTTCTTATTTCATTTATGTGGTTCTAGATATTTCTGAATCAGTATTATTGCTATGGGTAACTGATCTCCTCTGTTAGTTCCTTAACATTGAGTTTCGCCTAGTCCGCTTGCTGATTTCTTTTATTTAATGTTGATACAGTCGGCCCCAAAGATACGCCTATCGAAGTTGTACTGGAGAAGACCTATGATGCTAAAGCTGGAATTGGTATGCCGGAGCTTTAGAAAAATTCAGAGAATTCTGCAGTTTGGCGAGAGGTGGCACACCGCAGAGCATGATGCACTATGCAACCTTCACAACTATCGTGATCTCAATCTCAGTACTCCTTAATGCATTGGTCAGATAATCTTGAACTTCAAGAATCCTTTTGTCACTATTTGATATATTCCGGATGTGGGATACGAAAATTGGCTTTGTTCAAAAGGAAATTGGTCGCGACATGCCTTGTTTAACTATGCACCGTCTTTCTTGATATATGTGACCATTTCTGTATGGGCTTGTTATCAGCTATTCAGTTGGAAGAATCTAATCTGGGAACTCTCTCTAATATCATGCTTACAATAGATAAAGTTTATTTTCATGCTAGAAAGAAAAAGGCAATCTTTCTTGTTCTCTATGGATTCTAGCATCGTATTTTGTTTGTTGCATGTACTCATCAAGAGAAGGAAACGTATGCCATCTATTTTGGTTTTGCTCTGGATATGTTGAGTCTCAGTTGTCGATTTCTTTGTTCCATTTGATGCCTGGACTCAAATTATTTTTGTGTATGCAGTACTGCAACTTTCATACCCATATGCTATCAGAAAACTAGTGTGGGAAAAATTTCATGTGCGGAAGTGGTGAAATTTGGAGGTATTTTGTGTAATGTATGATCCCTTCCTATTTTTCTTCTGTTTCTGATTCTATTTTCCTCAAGGGGGAAAAAAAAATGTTTACTCACACGAGACCTTGCAAAAATGATTGAGCTATTTATAACATATAAAGCATTTTAATCTCTGTCTCCATTATCATGAGATTATAGCCATATAGTTTCAATTGTTTATACAAGTAATGATGTATTATACGCAAAGTTCTTCAGACCAAGTGCCAAAATAAATACAGATACTTTGTAGAATAGCCAGACATAAAAACTAATTATAATTAGTAGAATAATTAACATCTAGTATCCTATATTTATAAGGTCAATAGTGTCTTTGTGGATAGATGTGGAGACATGGATGTGAATAAAGAAAATAAAATCATCACATCAATATTATTATTACTAAATAGAAAAAGGAACACATGTATAGAGAAAGAACTATTTATATTCTACTGAATTTAATGAACTTTCACAAGCTATACTGTAAAATTACTTCCAAAGATGCACAATGAGCACATAAATAGCGAGGTCCTAATTTTTCAGTTGGAAATTTTTGTCACTGAAGATGCAATTCAATGAGTGTTGTCATGTTGAGCCACTTGAGTTTGTTTAGTTGTGACATTAATGTTTTTGCCAATGATTACTTCCTCTAAATCTACCTTGATTCGTTTCAAAGAGGGGAATATAATGTTTTGTTTTCCTCTCTTGTTGCAATGTAGCCAATCTAATGTGTTTTATATGATGTGCTATATATTTTTGTACCAAAAGAAAGTATACGTTGCAATAGTTTTCTCATAATATATATCATATTTGCAAGTTTATTAGTTTGCCTCTTTCCTCAACTAACCACCACTTGCTGATCGAGTTCTCTTCTTTGTCATTAGATATCCTACTTTTCACCATCTGATTTGTCCTCAACAAGACCACGTTAGGTTGTTTTCTCTGTTTATAACTTCCTTCCAGTTTGTTCGGCGTGTTTGAATTCATAGAAGTGGGAGGAAAATGAGAAGAGGGAAGTGGGAGTGGGAATTGTGAAAGTGTAAAGTACATTGTGTTTTTGGTGTTTGGTTAGTAATGTGAAAGTGAAAGTGGAAAGTTAACCACAAAGTTGATCAAAAATAATATTAAATTAAATATTATTTCTGAAGTGACGTTTTTGAATTATAACTGCACTGCAAATGAGATTTACATGAAAGGGTTGAATAGGTGTATTGCTAATCTAATGTTAATTAATGCTGAAATGCTACAATTATAAAATGAATGATGTCAATAGTCAACTCAAATCAAGAAGTGAAGCCAGATTCCCTATGAAGGGATTTAGAACTTCTCCTCTATATTCCTCTAAACAATGAGTTGAGGTACTCAATTGCCTTCTTGATTGAGAGAGTGAAAACCGACAAGAATAGATGATGCTAGTAATGAATAGCAAGTGCAAATGAAAGTAAAATATAAGTGTAAGTAATAGCAAGTAGAGTAGAGCAAGAAAGAAAGCAATCACAAACAAAAAAGATTTGTTTCGCGGTTCAAGCACAAAGCTCTACGTTCCCATCTTCATCGTGTAGAAGGTTTTCATTATCCATTAAGAATCTTCCCACAAAGGAGCATCCACAAAGTAACTGCAATGGTGTACACAAGACCAAAGTACACAACTCCAACTCTCAATCATCTACACAAGAGATAGCACAAAATCAATGAGGTTTACAAGCTTTTAGTGACCACAAAGATCACAAACACTCTCTTTTATAATTTTCTATAGTATATGATGAGAAGTGAGGCTCAAGAAGTTTGTGAGAGAGAAAATTCAGTTGAAATGAATGAATTTAAGAGCTGTAAACTTGCAGAAATTGATTTGAAAATGAGAACACTTGAAGTAAGAAAACTAGAAAATTTTCTCTTTTGAATAAACCAGAATTTTCAAATATTTTTAAAAATAATTCAAAACTTTCTTGTCTTTCTTATCTTTTATCTTCTCCCTATGAGCTATATATATATAGGCAAGTGATAAACAGTATAGCTTATCAAGTCATCAGGAAAGAGATTAGGTCCAAAAGGACAAAAACACCCGTTGGCGAAAAAATTAAAAATTCCAGCTTTTAAAAACTAGCCGTTATTGTAGTTTTGACAGAACATCGGCCGACCGGTTGGTCGACCGATAGTTCAAAAGTTTGAACTATCCCTTGGACTTCGGTCGACCGCCTAGTTTACCGATCTCAACAGAGATTAAGGGTCAACAAAACTTTGTCAGTCGGTAGATCGCTGAAAGTACACCTAGAAGGAGGGGTGAATAGGTGTATGACTAATCTAATGACAAATGAGGCGGAATTAAAAACAAATTGCCACATACTTAGTGTAATCAAAGAGTGTAGCCGAATTCCCAGTGAAGGGCTCTGGACTATCTCCTCTAAATTCCTCTAAATAAGAGTTGAGGTGCTATGTAAAGCTCTCTTCGTTCAACACAAGTGAGGCACACAAACAATACCAAGCATATAAGTATAATATGAACAATATGAAATAATGCAAGACATAATAAAAGAGAGAGTTTAGAGATAGTGGATCAATCGCAAACACCGAAATATGTTTCGAGGTTCGAGCCACTGCTCTACGTACCCGCCTTCACACAGAAGGATTTTCACTATATCGTCCACACAGGACTTCCCACACAGGGAATCTCCACTGAGGATTTGGGTAATACAACTTTGGAGTACACAACTCTTCTCTCCAACAAGCACAACCTCTTCACAAGAAGCAAGGCACAACAATAATCACTTCTACACTTAAAGGGATGGGCAGTTAGCCAAACAACAATCACCTCTCACTAGAGGGGTAAGGCTTAAAGCCAACACTCCAACCACGATCACCTCTACACTTAGAGGGATGCCAACACAACCAAACTCAACTTTCACAATCACCTCTACACAAGAGGGATACCAACAAATACAAGAAAGGTTATAACTCTTGGTGGTCTCAACAATCACAAACCAATTTTCCCACAAAAATAAGTTCCTGTAGATAGGATAGATATGATAGCTCAAGTGTGAGAAACAAAAAGTTTGGAAAACAAATCACAAAGAAAAACTCTTGGGAAAACTTCTATATGTCTATAGAAATGAAGAACAAAAACCAATTCCCAAAGACTATTTTTCTTTGATTTTTCTAACACTTTAAACAAATAAAGATAGATTTTATAACCCAAAAACTCTTTGAAAATTTGTTGCTAAAACACTGAGAAAGATAGAAAAGTTTGCCCTTGAAATTCTTAGTGAAATTAGCTAAGAAGGGGGCTATTTATAACCCTCCAAAAAATCTGCCCGTTGGCAACAGGAAAGGGCAGAATTACCCTTCCGGTCGACCGCCCGGTCGACCAGCCAACGGTCATTTTTATGACCATTGTGCCTCTGGTCGACCGTCGGTCGACTGGAACTGGATACAGAGAGCAGATGCTCTCTGCCGGTCGACCGCCCGGTCGACTGGAACTGGATACAGAGAGCAGATGCTCTCTGTCGGTCAACCGCCCGGTCGACCGGGGCCATTTCCAGATAGCAGAGCTCTCTGTCGGTCGACCGGCCCTCCAGCCTATAAGGCCTATGCACGTTCGTGCACATCGATCGACCAGACCGGTCGATCGACGTCTGCCTTGGTCGACCAGCCGGTCGACTGGCAGACAGCTAGGTCCAGCAATTTAAGGGATTAAAAACTTATCTTTTTATCTTCGATTAAATCCCATAAAATTATATAAATTCCACAAAAATATGTTCTTATAAGATCTTTGAAATGCAAATATGTGTGACAAAAATTCAATACATATTATAAACAATTTGAACCATTTTTGTGATATAAAAATTTGGCTTAAACACAAAATCAGTGTTTTCCAAAACTAAACTTTGAAATGGAAAACCGTTTCTCCAAAACTCATGTAACTACAAAAACATGATATTGAAACAACTTTGAAGCATGTTGCATATGGATAGAATCCAATATACATGAAAGATATTATATCTATATTTTTGACATGAAATCCAAAATCAGTTAAACTAAAAAAACAAAACCAATAAACTTTAAACTTGTGTGTGTATGTGAACTTGAGCATATCAACACTATCTACCTTTACACAAGATCTAAACATACTAAATACAAACTGAGGTCTTCTTATATCCAAGCCGACTCGATCCAAACGCGATCCACCAAGCTTGACTCCAACCGAGTGCTAGATGCGATCTTGACTCTCGAGCTCTTGAATCAACATGTGAAAGCTCCAAAACTCCTTTGTTGAAGCTAATCACTTACTAATATCTTGGTCAATCACTGAAACTATTTAAACACAAGATTATTAGTAAACTATAACTACATGAGTTAATCATCATCAAAACTAGAGTGATGGGCCTTTGGGCGAACAATCTCCCCCTTTTTGATGATGACAAAACTCATGGAGTTATATATGCATGGATTAAAGTTAAGCTTCATAGAAGCTCCCCCTTAACTCATGCATAGTAATAAACAATAAAGATATTCAATGAATGCATAACACAAATAACACATATATGCATAAATGAAGAATACTTTTTACATAAACGAAACATATATACTTTGATACTAATTGAAAACAAAACATATATACTCTGATACCAATTGAAAAAAATAAATATGGGGTTATATATGTATGGATTAAAGTTAAGCTTCATAGAAGCTCCCCCTTAACTCATGCATAGCAATAAATAATAAAGATTCAATGAATGCATAACACAAATAATACATAAATGCATGGATTAAAGTTAAGCTTCGTAGAAGCTCCCCCTTAACTCATGCATAGCAATAAATAATAAAGATATTCAATAAATGCATAACACAAATAACACATATATGCATAAATGAAGAATATTTTTTGCATAAACGAAACATATATGGTTTGATACCAATTGAAAACAAAACATATATGCTCTGATACCAATTGAAAAAAAATAAACATGCATATAAATAACATAAACCTGTATATATAAAACTCTCAAAATTCTTTTCTCCTTTTTGGTATAATTCCCCTTTTTGGTATAAAATAAGGAAATCATGCATAAAAACATGCATATATAAAACTCTAAATTTCTCTCCTCCTTTTTGTCAAATCATCAACAAAGGGGCATAAATAAACTCAAAATTAATTTTCTCCCTTTTTGTCAAATCAAATAAGATGGATGTATATGTGATATATATTCATGAAGAGGAGAGACGTAAAGTTAACTCCCCCTGCATACATGCATTACATGACAAAGAGGTGACTAAACCTTAATCACATAACGCATAAAATACAATGTATAAAAGGAGATGTGAAGCTCTCCCTACACACGTGTAAAACATAGAGAAGAGAGTCAAGCTCCTCAATAAGAAATACACTCAACATGAATCTATATATAGAAAAGATGTTAAGTTTCCCTTGCATATAAGCAATACATATCAAAACAATGTGATACCAATTGAAAAATATATCAAACATCGAAACATCATGATACGAAATTATGATACAAATTGAAAATATACAAAACATTTTTAAGATACCAATTGAAAGTAAACAAAATTTTAAGATATTAAAAGATACCAATTGAAAATATCTTGATACCAATTTAAAATGTCTTGTAAATCTTGATATCAATAGAAAGTGAAAATATTGTATGTTTTTGATACCAATTGAAATATATATATATATATATATATATATATATATATATATATATATATATATATATATATATATATTAAAAATCTTGATACCAAATGAAAGTAACAACCAATTTTAAAGTAACTTGATACCAAAAAAAATATGTCTTGTAAATTTTTGATACCAATGAAAGTAAAAACCAAATTGTTTTAGGTAAACATAACTTATATTAATATAGATACCGATTTAAAATGAAACATGATACCAATATTGAAAATATTAGCATATACCATGACAAAGTATTTTTCATCATAAAGAATGGGAGTAAGATATCAATTGAAAATAAAATCGATTGAAAGATACCAATTGAAAGATAAAACATGAATTTTCTCCCCCTTTATGAAATACCAATAAAAACAATGCATAAGCTTGTATAAGATACCAATTGAAAAATAATTGACATTAAGGAGTGAAGCAAGCTTAGCATAAACATAATTTGTACTTTAAGATGTAAAGATATAGTAAGAACAATCAAATCACACATATATGTGTGAAAAAGTAAATACCAATCGAAATTGATACTATTTGAAGTTTGAAGCATGCATATATAGAAAATAAATATGAGTATATAAAAAAATTATCAATTGTGATACCAATTGAAAATACAATGAGGATCAAATGTATAACTCATAAAAACCTCCTTTTCATGCACATGTTAAAAAGATTTTCAGTTTGAGCATACAAGGCATGGTCGCCCAACCAACCGCCCTTTGGATGGTGTGGTTTCAAAAAATAGGATTTGAAAATAATTTAACAGTTTGAAAACTCTTTCAAAATGAAAAAATACGCAACTAGTTTTATGATAATCTTGAAAACTAGTACGAAATCCTTCAAGTAAGGAATAAAACAAGTATATATCCATAAAAACATGAAAGTCACTCAACAATTGATACTCAAAGTCTATAAAGCATATATAAAGCTCATGAAAATAAAAATCATGAGTAAACAGGGATGATGTGAGTGCAAGAGTTATGTAATCAACAAAGTCATGAAAATAGGCGATGAAGCTTAATATGAAATTAAAAGAATATGAAAATTATAAAAAATTTAATTTTCATCATAATAATTCTAACTTCAAGGCATATGTATGTTTTGTTGAAATTACAAGTATACATAAATATCCCTAAATACAAATGAGTCCATAAAGAAATTTTGCATGAAAAGCAAATGACTCAAGGGTATACATGTATATCTAAAGTTTAAACAAAACTAACATATACATGAAGTTAAACATATTAAAATGAAAACATGTACAAAATAGGGAATACAAGTTAAAATGCATGAATTATCAAAACTAGGCTGTACTAGTATATCTAATAGGTACAAATGAGCAATTAAGTACAAATATTCAAAAAATAAATGTGGTTCATTAGTTGTACAAGTATATACACATGTTTTAATGAAATATGCATCTAAACATGTAATCAAAACATGAAGTATAAAACGAAATATAAACCAATATGATCATTATATAAATGCACATATCTTAGAACAAGGATATACACAATAGTTAAATTAAAGTGATAACACAAAAGTAATAGTCCATATAAACATGGGTGTATCTCAAATACTACATATGTACATCACAAGTCTAATTATCATGACATTTAACATAATAATCATGAAAAATCAAAACATGCTAAAAATTAATAATATAAAAGCATGTAAACTAAATGAGAAGTTAAAGATAGTTATCAAAATCATTAGGGCACATCTCTAAATCTCCAAACTATGGTAGTCCTCCCACTAAACTCCCATTGAAAGCGATGCATCCAAAATTATCACCGTTTAGCTCGGAACGCATTCACCTCAAGGCACCAATGCCTCTCACGTCATGTGAGAGCCCACACCTACATCAAATAAAATAGGAGTGAATTTTGATACCCATACTCTATTTGGTCCATGGGGGTCAGCACCTTTCCTAACCCAAACAAATTTATTTACAAAATTTATATTATGTATTCTATCATAACAAAACTTTGCAAGGTAGCCCTTACGTCCACAATGTGTACAAGTGTACACATGAGCATTTTTTGAATCATGTGTGTGAGCATGATATGCATGCGTATGCCGTCTTATGAGGAGCATGTTTCTTGCGAAACGTGGATTCCAACCGTGTGTGGTTCATGGCACATTGGCTTAAAGTAGAGCCCAAACAATCAACACTCTTCTTTAACATACATATATCATTTTCAATAATAGTAGAAGAGGTGGAGCATGCAATAGGTACACTAGATGATGAAGCATAGCAAATATGTGAATCTAAATCATTTTTCAAAGATTTATTTTCATTAGAAATTAAATCCAATTCTTTTGAAATAGAAATAATTTTGTTTTTCAAAGAATCATTTTCTTTTAAAATTCAAAACAAGTTTTGAAGATAGAACTTCATTTTTCTTCAAAACTTCATCACAATTATTTTTACCTTTTAAGATTTTGTTTTCATTTAAGACAAGATCAAGTTAGGATTTCAATGAGTCCCTTTCATTTGAAATCTCATCTCATTCTTGCAAAGCCATGATAAGTTTTATAAAACAAATCCTTATTCTCTTCTTTTAGTTTAAATCTTTTCTTTTTCAAGAGTTGGTATTTTTGAAATAGATTTTCATAAATAAGAGATAGTTCTTCATTTAATGTATCGGCATCAAATTAATCATCACTATAAGAAGAACTAGCATAATCATCTAGATGGGTGTCCGAGTTTACCTCAAGAGAGTCATTCCCTTAGGCCATATAGCAAGCTTGGTCAGACTCATCTCCACTAGATTCATCCTCCACATATTTCGGCATTTGAAGCGTGAGAGAGGTCAAAGTATTCCACACTGTAAAAGCGGAATCATAATGAGAAACTATAGAAAGATAATTTTTACTTAGTGTGTTTCTAAGTGCCTCTAGGGCTTACGCATTGGCCTCTATATGCTTGTAATTACCAAGATAAGATTTCTTGGTGGTAGCAAGGTGCACATGCATTCCTAAAGTTTTTAGGTACATACCCATTCTAAGCTTTCACATATCGATATTAGAAACATCTGTAATATCCCTATTTTAAAGTACGGTATTTAAATAAAATGTACTGGTATTTAAATGTGTACATGTATTTATTTATCATGTGATATAATGTTACTCGTTGTTAGTAATATCTATATTGTATTAATTATTTATCTGATGTGGTGTTTAAGTGTTGCCAGTATTATTACTATTTATATTTTTGCAGGTATGTTATTCCTGAGCAGATTTCCTTCTCCCTTCATTTCTTTCTCTTGCATTGTTCCCTACTCCTAATCCTATACCAGATTCTTTACCCATTAAGCTTACCCAAACCCTTTAGTCGAGTCCATACCCTCGAACCCATTATCTATTGAGAACCTATACCTATTTTCTACCCAAACCCACAACCCGAACTTATACCCATTTACCCATTAGCCCGAAACCCATTTAATCCTAACAACCAAATCTGAATCAAATCCAAATCCTAACTAATTCCCCTAAATCACAAATCCCATGATCCTAATCCTAACACCAAATCACAAATCCTAACCACCCCTATTCTTCTCCACCCTCCCCCTTGCGCGAGCCCAGCCCGGATCTCCACCAGCAGCCTAGGCCCCCTCCTCTCCTTGCCTGGAGATCTCACCTTCCCTCCTCGGCAGCGCAGCAACACCCTCCTCCGCATGCATCTCCGGCGAGCACTTCCCTCTTCTCCTTGCCGCAGCCAGCAGCAACGCAAGCTCCTCCAGGCCGCCCCCTCCTCTCCAACAGCGCCTCCACCAGCAGATGGCAGCCACGGCACACCCCCCTGCAGCCCGGATCTCCTCCGCGCGCAGCCCCGAGTCCAGCAACCAACAGCCCAGATCCAGCAGATCCGCCCCTGCAGCCTGGTGCACCAACAGCCAACAACAGCAGGTCGCAGCCACTTCTTATTGCAACACGGCAGCCCAGACCATGGCTGTGTGCACCCTTGACGACGTCGCCCATCCCCGAAGCAAGGACGAGTGCAGCCGGAGATCCAACAAGAGCATTAGGGCAGCGAGCAATGTTCAGATCTGCGCAGTAGTGCCTTGACGAGCGCACGGCATCCCCTATGTGAGTGTTTCTCCTCATCTCTCTCTCATTCTTTAATTTGGAGTAATTGTAAATGTTTTTATGTATGTGATGAATCATTTAATGTGTTATATTGTTATGAGTGTGGAGAACTTTAAGTATGGTAGTGGATTTATCATTCCCTTTATTTTACATGATGAATGCATAGAATAGGAGATGCACATATATCTATGATGTTGGAATCCCTTGTTTACCATATGAGTGCTTAGATTATTAGTGTAGACATGTATGTTGGAGTGTATGTGTGTATTGGAGAGAATATGGGAAGAAGAGTGGAGTATCTCAGAATTTAAGTGCCCAGACAGAGGCTGATTAGTCGACTAATACCTGTTATTAGTCGACTAATAGCTCTGTTAGTCGACTAATATATCACCTCTAGTCGACTAACCCTCCTCCCAGGAAATTGTAGACTTTCTGTTTTCTGACTGTAAACCTCTGTTAGTCGACTTGACAACTTTTGTAGTCGACTAACAGTTAGTATAGTCGACTACCCTCTTAACCCTAGTCGACTAATTGGAATTCCTGGAAGTATGTAACTCTCTGTTTCCATGATTAGTCGACTTGCCATCCTACCTAGTCGACTAATACCCTTTATAGTCGACTTACCCTAACTTGTTAGTCGACTAACCCTTCCCTAGTCGACTTGCAATTGACCCCTAGTCGACTAACCTCAGGCTGACTGCTGTGTTTAGTTTCCTTGATGGATTGTGGACTTCACCCGTGGGTATGTATCGACTATTGATGGATGGATATGATTTCATGGGATAGATATTGGTGGTAATGACTTGATCTAGCAGATATTAGAGGCATGTATATGTTATATTGCCGAGTGTTGGGAATATCATGACTGATCTTTATAGAAGAGGGAATTGTGAAGACTTATGATTCAGAGTAGACTGTTAGAGTGAGAGAGCTGTGCCTGATTATTGATATATGTTGGAACGACAGTTATTGTATCAGATTACTCGATGTGTAATGATACTTGATGATCATTAGTTATGATCATAGTTAGAAAAGTGGATAGTTGTATGAGTTATTATCAGACTTGATTATGTCTTGTTGGAGATGGACTAGATGGATGTTAATTTAATATTGATGGTTGGTTAAATAGAAAATTCCTTGTTAAAAGAAAGGATCTTGGAATTAGACTTGTCAGTAGACTTGAATGGAGTGGAACTGACCTTGAGTTGAGAAATATGTGTTTGGCTGGACCTGATCTTGGTTATAGTTGGATGAACATAGTGTGGGGGAATAGGCATTCATTGAATTGACCTGACTGGATAGATCTTATACATATACACCTAATATGTGACCGATCTTTAGGACCTTATGATTGACCTTGATAGAAGTGAGAGTGGATGATGACTTTGATCAGAGTGGGGTGTGGAGATCAGAACAGATGTGTCAGATATTTGTTATTTCAGTTACTGAGTTACATATATATTGGTGATGGCTTGCCATACTAGATGCTTTGACATGGATTGATATTTGACGGTCAGGATGACTATTGAGGCTAGGTTCATGAAGACTATTGAGATCAGCTATTGTTATATGCAGTACAGGCATATGAGATATTGATCAGTTCCTAATGAGACTGGCTATTGAGTATTATCTAGTTCTGTTGTTGTATTGATTCATGTTATTGAAAGTTACTGGGAAAATATTATTAGACCGTAACATATACATTGTTCTATTGTTCTACCATTTATACGGTAATATTGTTCACATTGTTATTGTTACATTGATATTGTTACTGTTACTGTATCGTCCCAGTAATCTAAATAACATGGATATTGATTGTTATAAATGATAATATAAATTGACAACTTACACTGGGATTGGGGAAATTGATGGAGGAGACAGCGTCTGTATTTTGGGTGGACCTAGGATACAGGTTGCGCAGCCGAGATACGGTTCCACTGCAGGGTTCCGGGGGATGACTGACATCCCGTATTGTTCATATTGTCATTGTATTGACACATTGTTATTGTTATTGACTACCTAGCGGTAGGACCTGGTTCAGCGCCAGGTGATTGGGCCGTGGTTCCGGGTATGTACGGAACCCACCTAAAGCATGGACAAAGTCTCTTCCACTAATTTCAATAACTTAGGACCCTGATTGACACGTGTGGTAGGCGTAGTATGGGATGCGTTTACTGCATGTGAAAATTGGTGTTCGCTGACATAATAAATGATAATAAATTGTTTGTAGCATATTGTGACCGACTATAATCACATGACTGTATACATGATTGTAACCAGGACCAGATTATTATAACCAAGACCAGACTTGTGACCAGACTTGGATACCAGCCTAGTGACATGTGATAGGTTACCTATTGTGACATCAGTTGCTTGCTTACTATTGATCAGTTGTTGCCTATCTTTATTCGTGTTGTTATCATGTTTATTACAGTTCTGTTATTTATTTGTTAAATGGTCTCTTATATCTGCAGTTGTTTTGATTACTATTTATGCACATTGTTTCTTCTGCATGAGCTCTTTCCTCTTTACACACACACTCACCATGGTCGCGTTCTGACGACCCTGGGTTTGCACGTCCAGATATTGGACGATTGTTTCTAATGTGCAGGAGTTCGATGAGGCGGTACACTTTGCAAGGAGCTTGGGTCCTCTTCCTTTGATTCTGGTATTTTTGCATTTTCTATTCCTGTTATTTCATGATTTTATCTTTTATCGCTTTCAGCTGCCATATTCTTGTCATTATTCATCTGCTATCATTGTGTAGTCATTATATGTATTATTGCAGTGACCATTGATTATTATGCTTCTGATTTATAGCTTGATCAGGTTACATTTAGGCCTAGCGTGTATACGTGGGGTATTTTCCTCGCGTATATGCGTCGCCATAACGTCTCCGTATCTTTAAGATCGGGGCGTTACAGAGTGGTATCAGAGCCAGGTTTTCGACTTGCGATGTTGAATTTTGATATTCGCAAGATGACCTAGTTCTTACCGGTAACTTGAACGAGTTATAATTACACTGCAATATACATATAGGGTTCACACGATGATATTGACTCCATTTAGAATTGATCGTCCTCCCTTTGGAATTCCATTCTTGATCTGTTGATATCCATGATTCCAACACTTCATTTAGAGTATTTGGATGTCCATCTCGATTTCATCCTTCTTTCCTATTCGTTTCTCCTAATTCTATCTCTTGAGATTGGTTACTCCTTGTTAAAGCCGGTACCAGAAATCAGAGCGCGCAGCGGAAGCGTGGTGTCCCCATGAGGTGCGGCGTGAAGCTTATTTGTTTCCTCTTTTGATTGTGAATTATTTTTACCATTCCCTGCCCTAATTGAATTTCGAGGACGAAATTTTTATTAAGGTGGGTAGAATGTAATATCCCTATTTTAAAGTACGGTATTTAAATAAAATGTACTGGTATTTAAATGTGTACATGTATTTATTTATCATGTGATATAATGTTACTCGTTGTTAGTAATATCTATATTGTATTAATTATTTATCTGATGTGGTGTTTAAGTGTTGCCAGTATTATTACTATTATATTTTTGCAGGTGTGTTATTCCTGAGCAGATTTCCTTCTCCCTTCATTTCTTTCTCTTGCATTGTTCCCTACTCCTAATCCTATACCAGATTCTTTACCCATTAAGCTTACCCAAACCCTTTAGTCGAGTCCATACCCTCGAACCCATTATCTATTGAGAACCTATACCTATTTTCTACCCAAACCCACAACCCGAACTTATACCCATTTACCCATTAGCCCGAAACCCATTTAATCCTAACAACCAAATCTGAATCAAATCCAAATCCTAACTAATTCCCCTAAATCACAAATCCCATGATCCTAATCCTAACACCAAATCACAAATCCTAACCACCCCTATTCTTCTCCACCCTCCCCCTTGCGCGAGCCCAGCCCGGATCTCCACCAGCAGCCTAGGCCCCCTCCTCTCCTTGCCTGGAGATCTCACCTTCCCTCCTCGGCAGCGTAGCAGCACCCTCCTCCGCATGCATCTCCGGCGAGCACTTCCCTCTTCTCCTTGCCGCAGCCAGCAGCCGCGCAAGCTCCTCCAGCCGCCCCCTCCTCTCCAACAGTGCCTCCACCAGCAGATGGCAGCCACGGCACACCCCCTGCAGCCCGAATCTCCTCCGCGCAGCCCCGAGTCCAGCAACCAACAGCCCAGATCCAGCAGATCCGCCCTTGCAGCCTGGTGCACCAACAGCCAACAACAGCAGGTCGCAGCCACTTCTTCTTGCAACACGGCAGCCCAGACCATGGCCGTGTGCACCCTTGACGACGTCGCCCATCCCCGAAGCAAGGACGAGTGCAGCCGGAGATCCAACAAGAGCATCAGGGCAGCGAGCAATGTTCAGATCTGCGCAGTAGTGCCTTGACGAGTGCACGGCATCCCCTATGTGAGTGTTTCTCCTCATCTCTCTCTCATTCTTTAATTTAGAGTAATTGTAAATGTTTTTATGTATGTGATGAATCATTTAATGTGTTATATTGTTATGAGTGTGGAGAACTTTAAGTATGGTAGTGGATTTATCATTCCCTTTATTTTACATGATGAATGCATAGAATAGGAGATGCACATATATCTATGATGTTGGAATCCCTTGTTTACCATATGAGTGCTTAGATTATTAGTGTAGACATGTATGTTGGAGTGTATGTGTGTATTGGAGAGAATATGGGAAGAAGAGTGGAGTATCTCAGAATTTAAGTGCCCAGGCAGAGGCTGATTAGTCGACTAATACCTGTTATTAGTCGACTAATAGCTCTGTTAGTTGACTAATATATCACCTTTAGTCGACTAACCCTCCTCCCAGGAAATTATAGACTTTCTGTTTTCTAACTGTAAACCTCTGTTAGTCGACTTGACAACTTTTGTAGTCGACTAACAGTTAGTATAGTCGACTACCCTCTTAACCCTAGTCGACTAATTGGAATTCCTGGAAGTATGTAACTCTCTGTTTCTATGATTAGTCGACTTGCCATCCTACCTAGTCGACTAATACCCTTTATAGTCGACTTACCCTAACTTGTTAGTCGACTAACCCTTCCCTAGTCGACTTACAATTGACCCCTAGTCGACTAACCTCAGGCTGACTGCTGTGTTTAGTTTCCTTGATGGATTGTGGACTTCACCCGTGGGTATGTAATGACTATTGATGGATGGATATGATTTCAAGGGATAGATATTGGTGGTAATGACTTGATCTAGCAGATATTAGAGGCATGTATATGTTATATTGCCGAGTGTTGGGAATATCATGACTAATCTTTATAGAAGAGGGAATTGTGAAGACTTATGATTCAGAGTAGACTGTTAGAGTGAGAGAGCTGTGCCTGATTATTGATATATGTTGGAACGACGGTTATTATATCAGATTACTCGATGTGTAATGATACTTGATGATCATTAGTTATGATCATAGTTAGAAAAGTGGATAGTTGTATGAGTTATTATCAGACTTGATTCTGTCTTGTTGGAGATGGACTAGATGGATGTTAATTTAATATTGATGGTTGGTTAAATAGAAAATTCCTTGTTAAAAGAAAGGATCTTGGAATTAGACTTGTCAGTAGACTTGAATGGAGTGGAACTGACCTTGAGTTGAGAAATATGTGTTTGGCTGGACCTGATCTTGGTTATAGTTGGATGAACATAGTGTGGGGGAATAGGCATTCATTGAATTGACCTGACTGGATAGATATTATACATATACACCTAATATGTGACCGATCTTTAGGACCTTATGATTGACCTTGATAGAAGTGAGAGTGGATGATGACTTTGATCAGAGTGGGGTGTGGAGATCAGAACAGATGTGTCAGATATTTGTTATTTCAGTTACTGAGTTACATATATATTGGTGATGGCTTGCCATACTAGATGCTTTGACATGGATTGATATTTGACGGTCAGGATGACTATTGAGGCTAGGTTCATGAAGACTATTGAGATCAGCTATTGTTATATGCAGTACAGGCATATGAGATATTGATCAGTTCCTGATGAGACTGGCTATTGAGTATTATCTAGTTCTGTTGTTGTATTGATTCATGTTATTGAAAGTTACTGGGAAAATATTATTAGACCGTAACATATACATTGTTCTATTGTTCTACCGTTTATACGGTAATATTGTTCACATTGTTATTGTTACATTGATATTGTTATTGTTACTGTATCGTCCCAGTAATCTAAATAACATGGATATTGATTGTTATAAATGATAATATAAATTGACAACTTACACTGGGATTGGGGAAATTAATGGAGGAGACAGCGTCTGTATTTTGGGTGGACCTAGGATACAGGTTGCGCAGCCGAGATACGGTTCCACTGTAGGGTTCCGGGGGATGACTGACATCCCGTATTGTTCATATTGTCATTGTATTGACACATTGTTATTGTTATTGACTACCTAGCGGTAGGACCTGGTTCAGCGCCAGGTGATTGGCCGTGGTTCCGGGTATGTACGGAACCCACCTAAAGCATGGATAAAGTCTCTTCCACTAATTTCAATAACTTAGGACCCTGATTGACACGTGTGGTAGGCGTAGTATGGGATGCGTTTACTGCATGTGGAAATTGGTGTTCGCTGACATAATAAATGATAATAAATTGTTTATAGCATATTGTGACCGACTATAATCACATGACTGTATACATGATTATAATCAGGACCAGATTATTATAACCAAGACCAGACTTGTGACCAGACTTGGATACCAGCCTAGTGACATGTGATAGGTTACCTATTGTGACATCAGTTGCTTGCTTACTATTGATCAGTTGTTGCCTATCTTTATTCGTGTTGTTATCATGTTTATTACAGTTCTGTTATTTATTTGTTGTATGGTCTCTTATATCTGCAGTTGTTTTGATTACTATTTATGCACATTGTTTCTTCTGCACGCTCTTTTCCCTTTACACACACACTCACCATGGTCGCGTTCTGACGACCCTGGGTTTGCACGTCCAGATATTGGACGATTGTTTCTAATGTGCAGGAGTTCGATGAGGCGGTACACTTTGCAAGGAGCTTGGGTCCTCTTCCTTTGATTCTGGTATTTTTGCATTTTCTATTCCTGTTATTTCATGATTTTATCTTTTATCGCTTTCAGCTGCCATATTCTTGTCATTATTCATCTGCTATCATTGTGTAGTCATTATATGTATTATTGCAGTGACCATTGATTATTATGCTTCTGATTTATAGCTTGATCAGGTTACATTTAGGCTTAGCGTGTATACGTGGGGTATTTTCCTCGCGTATATGCGTCGCCATAACGTCTCCGTATCTTTAAGATCGGGGCGTTACAACATCAAACATAGAGAGGCAAGGTAATCCATGAGTGTGTGTAAACAAATAAGTGTGAAAAATGTAAATACTAGATTAGCGACCAAGATCTCATTCCTAGGTGGTTAAATCTAATATCAGGAGTGTAGGCTCTGATACCAATTGAAAGTACACCTAGAGGGGGGTGAATAGGTGTATGGCTAATCTAATGACAAATGATGCGAAATTAAAAATAAATTGTCACACACTTAGTGTAACCAAAGAGTGTAGCCGAATTTTCAGTGAAGGGCTCTGGACTATCTCCTCAAAATTCCTCTAAATAAGAGTTGAGGTGCTATGTAAAGCTCTCTTGGTTCAACATAAGTGAGACACACAAATAAACTCAAGCATATAAGTATGATATGAACAATATGAAATAATGTAAGGCACAATATAAGAGAGAGAGAGTTTAGAGATAGTGGATCAATCGCAAACACCGAGATATGTTTCGAGATTCGAGCCACTGCTCTACGTCCCCGCCTTCACACAGAAGGATTTCTACTATATTGTTCACACAGGACTTCCCACATAGGCAACCTACACTGAGGATTTAGGTAATACAACTTTGGAGTACATAACTCCTCTCTCCAACAAGCACAACCTCTTCACAAGAGGCAAGACACAACAACAATCACATCTACACATAGAGGGATGGGCACTTAGCCAAACAACAATCACCTCTCACTAGAGGGATAAGGCTTAAAGCCAACACTCCAACCACAATCACCTCTACATTTAGAGGGATACCAACACAACCAAACTCAACCTCCACAATTACCTCTACACAAGAGGGATACCAATAAATACAAGAAAGGTTACAACTCTTGGTGATCTCAACAACCACAAATCAATTTTCCTACAAAAACAAGATCCTATAGATAGGATAGATATGATAGCTCAAGTGTGAGAAACAAAGAGTTTGAAAAACAAATCACAAGAAAAACTCTTGGGAAAACTCCTAGATGGCTATAGAAATGAAGAACAAAAACCAATTTTCAAAGACTATATTTTTCTTTGATTTTTTCAACACTTTAAAACAAATAAAGATAGATCTTTATAACCCAAAAACCCTTTGAAAACTTGTTGCTAAAATACTGAGAAAGATAGAAAATTTTGCTATTAAAATTCTTGGTGAAATCAGCTAAGGAGGGGGCTATTATAACCCTCCAAAAAATCTGCCCGTTGGCAACAGAAAAGGGCAGAATTGCCCTTCCGGTCCACTGCCCGGTCGTCTAACCAACGATCATTTTTATGAACATTGAGCCTCCGGTCGACCGCCCGGTCGACTGGAACTGGATACAGAGAGCAGATACTCTCTGCCGGTCGACCTCCCGGTCGACCAGGGCCATTTCCAGAGAGCAGAGTCTCTGCCGGGCGACCGAGTCGGTCGACCGACCCTCCAGCCTATAAGGCCTGTGCACGTTTGTGCACATCGGTCGACCGGACTAGTCAACTGACGTCTGCCTCGGTTGCCGGCCGGTCGACCGGCAAACAGCCAGGTCCAACAATTTAAGGGATTAAAAACTTGTCTTTTTATCTTCAATTAAATCCCATAAAATTACATAAATTCCACAAAAATAAGTTCTTATAAGATCCTTGAAATTCAAATATGTGTGAGAAAAATTCAACACATATTATAAACAATTTGAACCATTTTTTTGATATAGAAATTTGGCTTAAACACAAAATCAGTATTTTTCAAAAACCAAACTTTAAAATGGAAAACCGTTTTCTCTAAAACTCATGTAAATACTTTTGTTATTGAAACAACTTTGAAGCATGTTACATATGGATAGAATCCAATATACATGAAAGATATTATATCTATGTTTTTGACATGAAATCCAAAATTGGTTAAACCAAAAACCAAAATCAATAAACTTTAAACTTGTGTGTGTATGTGAACTTGAGCATATCACCACTATCTACCTTTACACAAGATCTAAACATACTATATACAAATCGAGGTCTTCTTGTTTTCAAGCTGACTTGATCCAAACACGGTCCACCGAGTTTGACTCCAACCGAGTACTAGATGCGTTCTTGACGCTCGAGCTTTTGAATCAATATGTAAAAGCTCCAAAACTCTTTTGTTGAAGCTAATCACTTACTAATATCTTAGTCAATCACTGAAACTATTTAAACACAAGATTATTAGTAAACTATAACTACATGAGTTAATCATCATCAAAACTAGAGTAATGGGCCTCTGGGCCAATAATCGCTAGGTTTGCTGGTCGATCGGTCGGTCATCCGACAAATATACACAGCATGCACACAATTGGCCACGAGGTCCAGCCGACCGACCGCCGGCCGACCTAGCCTAAAACATATTTTTAGACATATTTTGAAATCAAGCTCATTTTTAAATATCTTGTATTGGTTTGAAAAGTGATTTGGCAATACATAAGCTATGATATACATGATAGAAACATGATATATAAATTTAGAAAAAATATGGGACATGTATCAAATGCCAAACCTTGTAGAATATCAAAACGGGAAAACTAGATGTGAAAACTTGTATTTTGAAAACTTGTACTTTTGTGCGTGACTTCTTGAGGATCAATTCTACATTCTATACTTTAAACATTCTATTTTTTTATATATGTTCTATGTCTTCAAGCAATTTTCAAGAGGGCTTCTCCAAATATAAATCTTGATCGTCCAAATTTAAACCCTTTCCTTGAGTCCAAAATATCGTTTGAATCTAAAATACTTAAAACATTTAAACTTGATTAGTACCAAATAACTTCATGTAATTTGTAATCATCAAAACAAAATAGGGGAGTGTATCCTTGGGCCAACAATCTCTCCCTTTTTGATGATGACAAAACACATGAGTTATTTAGGATAAACAAATATAGAAAGCTTAAAAATTTTCCCTTAAAATAATGCTTATCTATCAAGTTTTATCATATTTGACTAATGATATAGCAATGTCAAAACAAGTCTATATGCATATATGTATATATATGAAATATGGAACACTATGCATAAACGAACCAGGCTCTGTCAATGCCTCCAACCACCAAAACAATAAGTATGCATCATAAAAAAATAAAGCATAGAAATATGAAATAGAGGTAATAGTTAAATCATAAATCTAGTAAAATCTTTAAATTCAAAATAACTCATAAAATCTTCTCCCTCTTTTTTGTCATATATCAAAAAGGAATACAAAAACCAATTAAAAGTAACCTATCAATTTCATATAAAAAAAGAAATAAACACAAATACTAATGAAAAAATAAACAATAATCATGAAAACATTCAATTCACCACAAATGAAAGAAAATCTATTAAAATCAAGTGGTTTAGTAAAGATATCCACAACTTGAAAATTGGTAAAATTATAATCAATCTCATTATCTTTTCTCTCATAATGATCTCTAAGAAAGTGTTATTTAATCTCTATGTGTTTAGTCTTATTATATTGATTTGCATTCTTAGTCATATGAATGATACTAGTTTTCTCACAAAATATTTTAATATTGTTAAAATGCAAAACATAATCAAGGAGAGCATTTCATCCAAAGAACTTGTGCACAATAAGCCCGACCGCAACATATTCCGTCTCGGCGATTGAGAGGACTACAAAATTTTATTTCTTGGAAGACCACGAAAAAAGACATATTTTTATAAATTGACAAGTTCTACTAGTGTTCTTCTTATCCACTTTACAACCGTATATAGTCGGCATCCGAATAACTTGTCCTTGAAAATTGTCCGATTTTCGGATACTGCAAGCTCATTCCAAGCGTACTTTTAAGATATCTAATAATATGTTTTATTACAATCAAGTGACTCTTTAGGACAAAATTAAAATCTAGCACATAAACATATACTAAATATAATATTTGGCCTACTAGCCGTCAAGTAAAGAAAACTACCAATCTTGCTACGATAGAGTTTAATGTCAACGTTTTTATCTTGCTCATTATTTTCAAGCTTAGTTGTGATAGTCATGAGAGTCTTGCTAATCTTCACATTTTCAAGCCCAAATTTCTTGATAAGCTCTCTTATATAATTGGCTTGATTGGTGAAGATTTCATTGCCTCTTTGCTTGATTTGGAGTCCAAGGAAATAGTTGGGCTCTCCCATCATACTCATTCCGAACTCTTTCTTCATACATGATTCAAAATCCTTACAAAGCTTTTCATAAATAGATCTAAAAATGAAATCATCAACATATATTAGCACTATCAATATATCATTATCTATATGCTTTGTAAACAAGGTAGCGTCAACTTTGCCTTTAACAAAACAATTTAAAATAAGAAAATTACTCAATTTTTCATACCAAGCTCTTAGATCTTGCTTTAAACCGTATAAAACCTTTTCAAGTTCAAAAATAAATCTAAATTTGTAGGATCAACAAATCTGGGGGGTGATCAACATACACCTCCTCCTCAATGAAACCATTCAAGAATATATTTTTAACATCAATTTGAAAAGGTTTAAAAATCTTTGAACGAAGCAAAAGTAAGTGATATCCGTATGCCTTCAAGCCGTGCTACAGATGCAAAATTTTTCTCAAAATTGATTTTTTCGATTTAGGTGTAACTTTGGGCCACTAACCTAGCTTTATTCCTAATAATATTTTCTAACTCATCCAACTTATTCCTAAAAATCCATTTAGTATCAATAGTTGGTCTACCATGGGGCCTAGAAATAAGATGCCAAACTTAGTTACACTCAAATCGATTAAGCTCTTCTTGCATGGCAAGCAACCAATATGAGTCGCCCTAGGCTTTGAGGATGTTCTTAGGCTAAATATGGGAGATGAATGCAAAATGATCACATAAATCATGAAGTTTGGAGCGAGTAGTTACCCTTTTGAATACATCATCTATGATGAGATCCTTGGGATGGTTTGTAGCATATCCTAATCCTTTGGAAGTGGTTGAGTTGGCTCCACTTCAATGTTACGATTTTCGCCATTAGTGTAATCTTTTTCTTGTCATCTTTCTCTTGAGCTGGTAAGTCTTTCATGGAAATCTTTTCAAAGTTTCACCTAAAAAATCAATCTCTACAATATTCTTCACAAGAGATATATATTACTCAAACTTTACATGCATAGACTCTTTAATAGTCAAAATTGACTTATTGAAGACATATAAACTTTACTAATGTTAGAATAACTAACAAAGATAGCTTCAAAAGATTTTAGACCAAATTTACCTAAGTTACCTTTGGTGTTCAAAACAAACATTTGCAACCAAAAACTTTAAAATAGGAAATATTTGATTTTCTCAAATAGAAATTGCAAAGGGAGTTTTATGTGAATTTTTTCCAAAATAAATTTAATTTCCAATGTAATATGAAGTGTGTTTACGGTCTCGGCCCATAGATATTGAGGAAGTTCGTATTCACTAATCATTATCCTACCTATTTCTTGAAGAATATGGTTCTTCCTTTCAATGACTTTATTTTGTTGTGGAGTTTTAAGACAAGATAATTCTTATTTAATTCTTTTTTCTTCACAATAAGTGATAAAGGAATAGTTGATGAGCTCATTACCTATATCACTCATTATGCGTAAAATCAGAAAATCTTTTTCTTTTTCAACTCTTTTTCTAAAAACATGAAAATAGAAAAAGCTTCATCTTTATGTTTCTAAAAAGAAAACCTATATAAATCGGTTACCACTATGAGAAAAAACAAAACAGTTACCACTAAGACTTTTGGTTTTAGTTGGACCAAACAAATCTATATGTTCAATTCTAGAGGTCTAAATATTATGATATCCTTGATTGATTTGAAAGAGGACATGATTTGTTTTTCAAGTTGGCACGCATTACAAATGCGGTCTTTTTCAAATTTCAAATTGGGAATACCTTTTACCAATTCCTTAGAATTAATTCAGGATAGATGGTCAAATAAAATATGACCTAATCTTCTATGTTATAAAAAAGAATCTTCATTGAAAGTATTCAAACAAATTACATTGCATTTTAAATTGAGCATGTCAATCATATAAATATTGTTTTTATGAAAATCGAAAAGAACACAAGTATTTGATTTTTTGTCTAAAGCATCACAAGTAAAGTCATCAAAAATAACCTTTAAGCTTTTGTCAGATAATTGACTAATGCTTAATAGATTATATTTAAGTTTATCTACCAAAACAACATCTTCAATTAAAGGAGATGAGTCAATCTTGATATTACTTATACTAAAGATTTTTCCCTTTGAATTATCCCCAAAGGTGACGGTGTCACCTTCATTATGCCTTGATAGAGTTGCAAAGTTATTGAAAAGCTAGTTCCTTTAAGAGATGTCGGCAGCCAACGACACTCGATTTGTTATTTTGTGTCTCCTATCTTTGAAACGCTGGCTTCACCACTGAATTCAGCTATACAGTGGTGGAAAAAAAATTAAACAATAGTTTTAGCTGACATGCAATCTTTATCAAGTAGAGATTCAATGGTTTTCTAGATTTTTAAAAAAAAATTCAACTAGACCGAGCCTTTCACCAACTTAAAGAATACCAATACTAACAAAAAGTTACAACATCAGATAGGAGGAATATGAGATAGGAATATGAGACTGACGACACAAACCTTGATAGTAGAAAATGAGATGAGAAAATACTTAATCAACAAACATAGCGTAGGAATCATAGGTGATATGTGATATCAAAATAAAAATACTAACTCCATTATAAACAATTACGATCCATTAGTCCGTGAGAATATATTTTAAGACTAGACAATTTGTAAAAAGCATAAAACATAAATACCAGAAAGAGAGATTAAACTTCTGTTGGAAATTTTGTACTATTTTCTAAAACATGCAATATCTTTACAAATTAAATTAAGATAAAACAACAATTATACTAACATGTAATAACAATTATAATTAAAATAAAACAAAAGAATCTGGCCTGGGGAATGCAGTCGCGATGTCGCTGCCCTAAAGGATCAAAAGCCCGTCTCCTTGTTCAGACGTTGAATCGACCTTGTCTCCTAGCGGTAAAGGATCCCCGGATTCACCAGCACTCAGCTCAGGAAGGTGGACAGAGCTTCTGCTCAAATAAAGAAGTTGCACCGAAAAATGAAGATAAAAATTCTTTTTTAACGCTGAAGTCATTCACACGAAGAGTAATGTTCAGGTTTTCTTTTAAGATGAAAAAAGAGAAATGATTTGTGTGTCTTACTATTGGAGTGAGGGGTCTATTTATAAACTTAGAACCTAAGTTGTTATAACTAAATCTAACAGAAAAGACTTGATTAAAATTAACTTAGTAAAACAAAATTTGAAATGAAAGTCTTTTTTTTTTTTTTTTTAATTCAAAAATCCCAACAGAATCCAATGTAATGGTGGCTCTATCACCAAGATCTGCCACTCTAATTCCTTTAATTACCTCCCAGGCCCCTTCTCCACCTTCCGGTACAACTGCACCAGCCTTCAGCACCTCGACATTGCCAACTACCTTTTCGCCGGTCCAATTCCTTCAACCATCTACAAGCTCTCTCATCAGCTCACTTATCTCAGCCTCTCTTCCAACAGTTTCTCCTGTGACATTCCAACCTGCATCGGTCAAATTACAGCCATACAGTATCTCCACCTCGATAATAACAATTCTAATGGCTCATTCTATGCTGAATTAAGCAGTCTTTCGTCTTCAGCAATCTTTCGCGCTCTCATTGGGCCACAACCTCTTTGCTTCCATGAGCATTCCTTCAGAGCTTGGCAACATGACGATGCTGAGAAACCTCCAAATGAGCACTTGCAATTTGATTGGGGATATCCCAGAATCTTTTGAGAAGTTATCGAAGCTTGTGCACTTGGATCTTCCTTGTTTTAAGCAATAACCTGCTCGTTGGAAAGATCCCAGAAGCATTTGGATCTTTTTCAACCCTTCAGGAGCTCAATCTTCAAAACAACCAGCTCTTTGGTGAGATCCCAGTAACAATATATTCACTGAGATATCTTGTTTGGCTTGATTTAAGCAATAACCAGTTCGCTGGAGAAATTCCAGAAGCAATCAGTTCATTGTTATACTACCCAAAATGGGAAATCTGAGGCTCAACTTACTCAACCTCTCATCCAACCAACTCTCTGGTGAGATCCCTACCTTTGTCCAGAATGAGAGATACTCTTCTAGCTTTCTCTCCAACCCCAACCTTTACTCACAGTCCAACTCCCTTGTGGACGTGGCCCACTGTGTTGTGCTACGACAACAATCAGAAGAGGAATCCCTGAATCTCCTAAGCACGAAGAACAATCGCTAAAAACAACACAAATCCCAAAATCAGAGAAAGAATATGAAAACAACAATTTAATGAGGTTCGGCCTTGATGCCTACGTCCTCGGGGCAATGAAAGAGAGATTTTATTACTTTGGAAGATCAATTACAATGGATGCAGCTTCTCTAAGTATCAAGAGGGCTGCTACAATCCTTAGTTAAACAAAACCCTAGAAATCCCGTTCTTATACAACAGATTTCTGAATCAGCACTCGCAGCCCGCAACCCGACTATCGGTCAACCGGGCGGTCGACCGACCCCTTCCACCGGTCGATCGGTCGGTTGACTGGGCGCCCAACAGAGAGTTGGGTACTTTCAGTCGGTCGACCGAGCTCCATCCTTGTACATGTTGTGCACGTCGGTCGACCGGGCGGTCGACCGATCTCCTGCTGCTGCTGCTGTTAACCTGTTTTGCTGCTGCTTCCTTCGTCTTTTTGTTGACTACTTCCTCAACGACCCTCGACGACCCTTGCCGACTTCCTCGACAATATCCTCTCTCTTTCTAACAATTCTCCACCTTGGTGAAGATTCTTCCAAATCTGAGCCGAACTGTCCATCGACTCGAGAGCGGCTGTACCAATGTGGTTGCCTACGTACCATGCCCAAGGGATCAAGCCATCCGTAGTTCATCCAAATGAGCTTCAGCAAGCTCAAGCTACCTGAAGGACATGGAGCAAAGCTTTGCAATGAGCAAACTTAACTCCCGACACCACCTTAGTAAGCATGCCAGCGGGATTCTCCGATGTGTGAATCTTCAACAGTTCGATATCACCCTCTTCTAGAATCTCCCAAACGAAATGGTACCTGACATCGATATGCTTCGTCCGTGCATGATAGACCTGGTTCTTGGCTAAGTAAATGGCACTCATACTGTCACAGTTAATCTTTAGCAGATCTTGTTCCACACCCAAGTCATCAAGTAGGCCTTGAAGCCAGATTGCCTCCTTCATGGCCTCTGTCATGGCCATATACTCAGCCTCTGTGGTCGATAATGCGACGGTAGACTGCAGTGTGGAGCGCAAACTCACCGGTGCCTGAGAGAATGTGAAGACATACCCTGTTGTAGACCGGCGCTTGTCAAGGTCACCTGCATAGTCTGAATCAACACATCCTATGCACTCTAGCTTTCCCGTGGAGTCCTTCTCAAATACCAGACCTACATCAATTGCTCCTTTGATGTACCTCAAGATCCACTTCACCGTCTCCCAATGACCCTGTCCCGGATCATGCATATATCTGCTAACCATGGAAATGACCTGTGAAAGATCTGGTCTCGTACACACCATAGCGTACATTAGGCTACCGACTGCACTGGCATATGGGACGTGAGTCATATACTCACATTCCTAAACACTCTTCGGAGACATCTTAGCAGACAACTTGAAATGAGGAGCCATAGGAGTACTTACAGACTTCATATCCTTACCGATATTGAACCTCTGTAGCACCTTCTCCAAATAACCCTTCTGAGTCAAGCTCACCCTGCCAATCTCTCTGTCTCTAGTGATCTCCATGCCCAACACCTTCCTAACTTCACCAAGGTCCTTCATCTCAAACTCTGAAGATAGATCCCTCTTAAAAATATCAATAGCAGATCTCGACCTCGAAGCAATCAACATATCATCTACATACAGAAGTAGATAGATATAATCCCCTGTCGGCAGCTTGTTGTAGTACACACATGGGTCATAGTGACTTCGTGTGTACTTCTTCCCTCTGATGAAGCTATCGAATCGCTTGTACCACTGTCTAGGAGACTGCTTCAGTCCGTACAGCGACTTCTTCAGCTTACATACCATTTCTTCCTTCCCTGCAGTCTTGAACCCTGTAGGCTGAGTCATGTAGATCTCCTCCTCTAGATCGCCGTGGAGAAAGGCGATCTTCACATCGAGTTGATCAAGGTCCAACTCATACTGCGCAACCAAAACTAATAGAATACGAATTGACGAATGTTTAACAACAGGAGAGAATACCCCATTATAGTCAATTCCTTCCCTCTGAGCATAGCCTTTAGCTACCAACCGGGCCTTGTAGCGTACTGAATCTTCTTGGAGAGATCCCTGCTTCTTAGCATATACCCACTTATAGCCTATGGCCTTCTTCCATTTGGGCAACCTAGTGAGTTCCCAAGTGTCATTCTTGTAGAGAGACTTCATCTCTTCATTCATGGCTTCTTTCCACTTCTTCGATTCAGAACTGACCTCAGCTTCTCTGAAGGTGGACGGGATAGCCTCCTCAATGACTGAAGTGCATACGCGACGACCATATCCGTAGTGAGCCACCTGGTCTCCTAGTATTCCTCCTTGGTCTTTCAACTGCAGTAAAGTCAGGAACATTCCCCATGACCTGTTCTTGACCCTCTTCAACATCTTCAGCATCTTCTACAACTGCTTGATCACTACCCTATGTCACCCTGAGAATGTTCCTCACCGATGCTGAATCCTCTAGAGATGGTGGATTTGCATCAATCTCCACCTGCTGCGATAGCTCCTTGGTCTTGCTAGTCTCCACCTGCTGTGAGACCTTAGGCTTCATCATGGAAGCCTCATCAAAAGTGACATCCCTGCTGAGAAGAAACTTCATGTTCGTTGGATCCCAAATCTTGAACCCTTTGATTCCACGCTTGAAACCGACGAACACCCCTTTCTTTGCCCTTGTGTCTAACTTATCATTTTTGACATGATAGTAGGCTGGACATCCGAACACCCATAGCAAATCATAGTCAGCAGCTGCTTTTCCTGACCAAGCCTCAAGAGGAGTCTCCCCCCCTGTCGCTGACGACGGTAACCTATTCACAAGGTAGCATGCATACGCCAAAGCTTCAGCCCAAAACTTCTTTGACAATCCTACATTGGACAATATACACCGGACCTTCTCTAGCAAAGTCCTGTTCATCCTCTCTGCTACCCCCATTCTGTTGCGGAGTCTCTCGTACCGTGAAGTGTCTCTCTATGCCCTCATCAAGGCATAGCTGAAGGAAAGGATCTGATTTGTACTCTCCTCCATTGTCAGAATGGAGGACCTTGATTTTCCTTCCAGTGCTTCTCTCCAAGTTAGTCTTCCACTTCACGAACAGTTCTAGGACTTCACCTTTGTGTCGCATGGTATATACCCAGCAGCGCCTAGAAAAATCATCAATAAACGACACAAAATAATGGTTACCTCTAATCGATGCAGTCTTGGTAGGTCCCCAGACATCCGTGTGAACATAGTCAAGAATCCCCTCGGTGCAATGTGATGCTGTGCCGAACTTCACCTTGGTCTTCTTGCCGATGATACAATGCTCACAGAATTCCATCTTGCAGGTTTCAGCACCCTTCAGCAACCCTTACCTCGCAAAAGCTTGCAATGACTTCTCTCCTGCATGTCCCAGCCTCACGTGCCACAGCCTGGTTGAATCTTCCTCTGAACTGGTAGAAGTCGCCACTTGTCCTGTCACCGTACTACCCTTCAAGTAGTATAGGTTGTTCCGGCGATCGGCCTTCAACACCACCATCGAACCTTTTGTCATCCTAAGGACTCCTTCCTTAATAGACACACCAAGGCCTAATGACTCCAAAGCTCCTATAGAAATCAGGTTTCTCTTCAACTGAGGTACATACCTCACTTCCTTCAGCTCCCTCACCATCCCATTAGACATTTTGATTTGGATCGTACCAACACCCTCCATGATGCACGGATGATCATCACCCATGACGACTTAACACTCCTCCAGCTTCTCAAAGCTTGTAAACCAGTCCGATTGGGGCATACATGGTATGTCGCACCTGTATCCATGATCCACTCATTTTCACCTGAGTAGCCTACAATGGGAGTTGTAACTGAGAATGAGAATACCGATGAATCTGAGTCTGATCCATCTACCTGTGATTTACTGCTCTGAGTGTTAACCACCTTTGCGAGATATGCGTCAGACTTTGATTCTTTCTTCTTTCCCTTGAACTTCAGACAGTCCACCTTCCACTGCCCTATCTCTCTGCAGAAGGCACACTGGTTCCTTTTAAAATCCCTAAACCCTGACCTGGACTTTGATCTTTCTCTTTTCTTCTTGCCCTTCCTTGATGAACCCCCTACCTCTTACTGCCAGTGCCTCCGCCGATGAGCTTGACTGAGAATGATGTCTCTCCTTTCTCCTCGTCTCATAACTTACCAGTGCAGACGACACCTCATGGTAGTCCAGACTCTGCCTACCATTAATAAAGGTCAGAGTGAATGTCTCATACTCCTCCGCTGGGAGTTAGCTCAGGAGAATGATCGCCTTGTCTTCTTCATCTATCTTAACATCCACGTTCACCAAATCTATAAGAAGCTTCGCGTAGCGGTTGATGTGCTCATTCACTGTGCTCCCCTTCTTCATCTGAAACCGGTACAGCTTACTCTTAAGCTGCAATCTTGACTCGATACTCTTGGTCAGATATTTCTTCTCAAGGGTTTCCCATAGATGCTTCGCCGACGTCTCATGTTGCGTAAGATATTTTATGTCTTGCATTAAACATGAACGAATTAACCCACACGCAGACCTATTCATCTTCTCCCACTCTTCATCAGTGGTCGTGTTTCTCTTCTTCTCCAGAAGGAGAGTATCCTCGAGGTTCGATGCATTCATGGTATCCATAACCTCACATCTCCACATCCCAAAATTATTTGTGCCATTGACCTTCACCACGTCGATCCTCAGATGAGGATTCATGGTCTTAACTGAAATAATTTCATCTGCCATCTAGATTACTTGATCCTCTATCTATGCGAAATAAACCAACTAGAAATAGATCACAACTTCGATAAAAATTAGATTTTTACCTTTTCCCTGAAACCCTAGATTGAGTTTCTCACTGGATCTACACCACCAAAGATTCCTTGAGCACTCCTTGCGTTCTTCTGAGATCGACACACGATCCCACGAACACGACTACCTCTGATCTGAGATCGACACACGATCTCCACCGAATCAGATCCCGAAGCCTCTGAATCTCCAGAAAAAATCCCAAGCAAAACTTGGGAAGCTCTGATACCACTTGTTGTGCTATGACAACAACCAGAAGAGGAATCCCTGAATCTCCTAAGCACGAAGAACAATCGCCAAAAATAGCACAAATCCCAAATCAGAGAACGAACACGAAAACAACAATTTAACGAGGTTCGGCCTGATGTCTACGTCCTCGGGGCAATGAAAGAGAGATTTTATTGCTTTGGAAGATCAATTACAATGGATGCAGCTTCTCTAAGTATCAAGAGGGCTGCTAATTTCCTTAGTTAAACAAAACCCTAGAAATCCCATTCTTATACAACAGATTTCTAAATCAGCACTCGCAGCCCGCAACCCGACTGTCAGTCGACCGGGCGGTCGACCGACCCCTTCCACCGGTCGACCGGTCGGTCGACCGGGCGCTCAACAGAGAGTTGGGTACTTTCAGTCGGTCGATCGAGCTCCATCCTTGTGCATGTTGTGCACGTCAGTCGACCGGGCGGTCGACCGATCTCCTGCTACTACGGGCGGTCGACCGGGCCGGTCGATCAATCTCCTGCTGCTGCTGTTAACCTGTTTTGTTGCTACTGCTTCCTTCGTCTTTTTGTTGACGACTTCCTCGACGACCCTCGACGACCCTTGTCGACTTCCTCGACAATATCCTCTCTCTTTCCAACACACTATGACCAGTCCAAATAACTCTCCACAAGTCTGCTCATATTTCTTCTCATTTTTGGTGCACTTTTCTTCTTGGCCTTGGGCCTGTACAGGGATATTCTTGCTAGGGGCAGCAGAAGAGAAGAGGAAACCCAGTCACATCTTGATTCAAATTGGAAGCAGACTACTTTCCGCTCAGTGCAATTTTCTAATTTGAACATCATAGAGAAACTTACCTACGACAACCTCAATGGGTAGTAGCTATAACATTACATATAGGATATAAATATATCCGGGTTGATGCTCCACATGAGTTTTACCAGTCCAGTTTGTTACTATCATATTGAACCTCTTTCATGGAACCAGCTCCCAATCAAATAGGTTGGGTTCTCGCTGTCGATGAACTCTACTATAGGCTTAACCCCATCTCCCTCAATGAAACATGGAATATACTCTTAGAAAGACCGTTAGTCAAAATGACTTTAGTTTTTTAGGGTCAGACAAATGGCTTAACAACCTTTTATTTTCAAGCGGTGACAGTAAGAGATTTAACCCTTCATGACACATTATTATCACTCTTGACATCTTTTATTAGACCTCTAAAGTCTTTGGGTAATTGTTAGAGTCTCCCTCCCATTTAGAATTATAAGGTAGTTATAAAGTTTTCCTTGTAACCTTAGTTTCAAAATGAACAAATTATACCATAATGGTTTATGATAAAGCATATATACATTGTATTTGACTATTCAAATATTTAAGGTATATATGTCTATATTTATATGCTAAAGAATAGTCAAGAAATTTATGTTTATCAAATATCATAGAATGCACAATTAGAGTCAAAGTGTAATTCAGATATATCTGAAAAAATAGTTTAAGCATATACCTGATCAAAACATTAAGAACTATACATGTACTAGAAGAAAATATTTATTATCCATTCTATTCACTTTATTAAGATATTGATGATGTCACAGATGAGATTAGGAGGTAGTCTCTTCATCTCAATTATAATACTAAATTATAAAAAAATTATTCATTTAGGCAATCTAGCTTTATTAGATCCCAATTAAAGTTAGATAGGGAACAAAGCCGCACATAACTATTCATCATCCTATACATGGTTAGGATTCCAATTCTAACTAATTTATCATGGTCCGATCATTATTTACGTCAAATTCAAATATGAAAGATAGTTAAAGTTCGAACCAATCATAATTTGTAATCAGGGCTAATTCTAGATAGACTCAGGTATGTCAAAATGGTGATAGAATTAGGGTTATAACCTAAACAACATCACTTCTAAAGTTATGATGAATAAAGGCTGGTGATATATTTAATAAAAAATTTTAGAATTATTAGGTTAGTCAAAACCTCAATTTTATCACTCTAATTGGCCAGGTCGGCTTAACTCAGGTGGGAGGTTTTCCGCTCTTAGCGTTCCTTAATTACAGAACCACGTTGAGTACCCTTCTCTATGGTGACGATGCTCTTATAATATAGCTAGGTAAGGATGAGTTTAACTCTTTATAAGTCCAACGCATGTAGTGTGGAGGGTATACTATCCAGCTGTAGTACCATTGGAGGACTTACCTAAGTGAGAGGAACCGTGATGGTCGCGGTTGGATGCAGAGCTGACCCTAAAAACTCTCATGAGTTGATTATTGTGAGTATGGTCATTAATGCTCAACCCACTCGCTCAAAAATGGAGACTAATTGTGTGTGCATTCTATCAATACCTGGTAAAAGCGGCTAGTTTCAGGCGTAGTCCACTATGTCCTCAGATGGCTATGATTCACTAAGGAAGGTTCCAGGCGTAGTCAACCTATCCCGAATTCACAATATGATATTGCCCGATTTCACTCGTGTTTTATGATCTGATGATTTAATTTTTATTTATTATTGATTTGTATTATCTTCCCTGAAACTCAGTTTTTTTTGGGGGGGGGAGACTGTTGGATGTGTTTTGAGTTTGGAGGGAAAACTTGGATTTCCCTCTTATTTTGCTTTGGTTTTAGTCCCACATTGGATGGAGATGAGAGGTTAGATAGTATATATACCAACTCCTCTCATATCTATTGTTATGAGTGTTGGGCCATGGGCCACACCCCACACGCGCGCGCATGCGCCGAACCGAACCGGGCCGGGCCGGGTGGCGCGCGCCCACGACCTGAGGACAAAAATGCAGTTCGATTCAGGGGCTTGTTGAACCTTCTACATTTTTGTTGGTTTTTTATTTTTTATTTTTATTTAAAATTCTATTGAGATTTTCGGGTAGAGTTGGACCCGTTTAAGAGAATCAAATCTGCACGTTATAGCCACTCGCGCATGGTCACAGATTCTCTCGGGCTGTTACAAACTGAAAGAACTGCAGAGGGTTATAAATACCCTATCTCTGTACGTCTCTTTTACATGAAACAGAAATTGATCTACCTTCTTTCTTCCACAAATTTCTTACATAAAAATTGTGTTCTTGCTATCGGAATTTAGTGCTTTATCAAGTTATTTTTTCACTTATGGGCAACAAACCTCCGTCTGAGCAGAGGCCTGACTCATCGTCCAGAGTTGAGTGCTGGTGTACTACCGGGGGAGTTTTTATCGTTAGGAGAGGAGGCTACTTTTAGGGTCCGGATGAGAGACCGGCCATCTTTCTTCTAGGGCAATGCGTCTGCACGACTACGTCATCCCAGGCCAGCTTTTTTGTTTTCTTTTGATCCTGTATTTCAGTTGCATGCTTAGAACAAGTAGTTAATTAAATTGAAAGATTTATATTTGTTACATGTTTTAATCTAGTTAAATTCACTACAACTTCCAGCGAAGAAGAGAAAACTCAATCTGGGAAAATAATTCTCAAAAAGAAAAAAAGAAATAAAAAGAAAAAAGAGAGGAATGGAGAAGAAATCAAGCCCCTAGTTTGGTGATTAACCCCAAGTATGAACAATGACTAGAAATTTTTCTATATAGGGAGTTAATCTTATTGTTTTGGTTATTGGAAAAAAGCAAAAATGGAATGTTTATTTGTTAATGTGGCTCTTTTCTTTTCTTTTTTCTTTTTTTTGAGAAACTATCAGGATTAGAATCCTAAACTTGAGTCTACCAGTTTTAGAATCCAAAGCTTGACTATAAATAGAAGGATGTTTCAATAGATATTTTAGTGGACTATAATTCCAAATAATTAATCAGTAATTTCAGATTGTAGTGTATGGAGAAAGAAAAAAGATCATCACTATTTCTAGAAGAATGACCCAATAGAAATAAGTGTATCCTTATATTTACATGAAATGAAACCGAAACAATTCCCACTCCCATCTAAGAATACTAAATCAATTCATCTCTCTGTGAATTACTTGTAGGGTGCATTTGGTACGTTGGATTTCACTCTGGAATTAAAAATTCTTACTTAAAATTCTCGTATTTAGCATAATAATCATTAGAATTCCTAATAATATAGTATAGGAATTTAATTCTCATCATAATAGGTGGTATTTATAATTCCTACTCATCGGGTATTTTTTTATTCTTTTTTAATCGTATCTTACATTTTTTCGCTTCATACTCTTTGCGTCTCTCTCTTTCTCTCTCTCGAGCCAAGAATCTACTCTCAACAAAAAAAACGTAAGAGTCTCGTCATTTTCTCTTGAACTCAAATCTTAGATATGGTGCTCCCATCTACCTCCTCATTCTTCTTCTCTTTTTCACTCTATTTTCAATTTCTTTTTTTTTTTCCCCTTCATTTCCCCTCTATATTTTTGATGTGTGCTAATTTTTTTCAGGTATTTTCGAGGAATATAATTGTTTTCCCTTGAAAGAATAAAAGACTTCATGAATCCCATATCTCTGACTCAGAGGAATATGGCTCTTAATGGTACCCAAGAAATCCAATTTGACACAACTTTTCAAAATAAAAAAGATCAAGCAAGAACAAGTCCTTCTTCTAAGAAGGCCAGGTGGTAGGTTCGAAGAGTCATTTTCTCAAGAGAACTTTAGTGAAACATTTGCAAAACTTGATAATTCTTTTGAGAGTGTTAAAAGTAATATAGCAAAACTAGTTGGATGTTTCCAGCACATAGCTGATGATGTTGAAAAGAGAAATATGGTCCCTAAAGAAGTGATGCGAATTGAAGGTTTAACTAATACAGGAAAGATAAAGGTTGCAGTCATAATTGGTAAAGATTCAAGTAAGACCAATATGCTTTGAGTTTCCTCCTGAAATGAGATTTGAATATATCAACATGGTGCTGAGTGGTGAAATATAAATTAACAGTATTTTTAAAAATAATTTATAGAGCAAACATCAATTATGTATTTGCTTCAAAATATTTACAAGTTACTAGTAGGTTATCGTTTCCGAGATCATGAATTTTAGAAATTGAATATGATTTTTTTAATTATGATGAACTTTTAATTTTATTTTTTAGTCATCGCTTTGAATTTCTATAATTTATTGATTTGTGTTGTGAAATGCTAACAAGTGATGACACAGTTTATTAGAATATTTATGTGATATCTATTTAATGTTTTAAATTAGTAGACTTTTGCTACTATTTAGATGTTATTGATATTGTGTTTTGATAGTTTATTTTCACAGAAATAATGTGTAAAAAATATTTTTATAAATATGATAATTCTTGAAATTATTATAATGCATCAAATATGAGAATATTAGATTCCTTGAAATACTCAGATTATACCAAACAGAATGCAGTATTCTTAGGAATTTAATGTCTGGGAATTTAATGTTAATGGAAAATTTTACATTCCGCGTACCAAACACAACCGAAGGGGTGCGAACGGGTTAGCCGGCCCGTCCAACCTTCACAGGCCTAGCCCGAGTTGGCACGGGCCTGGCTCGCGCCCGGGGGGGTTAGACCGACCTAGGCACACCCTTTCCTGTAGGGCACCCGGTTGGGCAATGACGGCCAGGCCGGGCCCAACGGCTATTTTTTTTAGCGTTTGGGACTGGGGGGTGAGTTTGCAATTTTTTTTTGCAAATCCCCCTACTGCTATTATAGCCTGAAAATTAACCATTGGGTGTTATCTATAATTATTTCTTACAAATAGCCTCCAACGGCTAGAATGGGTTATATATTGAAATTTTGTCAAAACAAATACATTTTAACACCCTCTTCCCTCAATAAATACACCCTCTTTCCCACTCAATTTCATCGTAACAAAAATCTCCAAAAATTCTCTATAAATTTCTACCCTTACAAATTACAAATTCTCTCAAGTTCTCAAGCTCTCTCAATCTGTCTTAAGCTCTCAAGATCTCAATCTCTCTCTCATCACCTTGCTATTGTGTGGTGACACATTTTGGTATTTATATTTTTCTCAAATTTATTTTAGCATTCTGTTAATTAAAATGCATCACACTCTTCATTAGCAGACTATAATCATGTTTCTTCATCTTGATATCATGTTAATTTAGATTTGACTAGTCAATAATAGAATGATTTGCATTTGCCTTTGCCCGACACTCCAGTTTTTTCATTCACAGAACTACAATCCACAAATTTTATTTCTTCTTCTAGACTGCTAATCAACCATCTTCCACTGAAGTATTAACTTTCAATGCATAGGAAAATGTGTTGAAACTATTTTAAAAATAAACTACTAATGGTGTTAGGAAGGCTTAATGCAAGTTTTGTCCAAGTGTTTTTTATGCTTTTCCCAACAATTGTGGAACCAACACACTAAAAGGCACAGTAGGTCAAAATACCCATAGAATCAATCATGACAAACACAAATTTTCACTTTAGTTGTCACATTAAGCATTTTTAGTTATAGTCATCAAACAGGTAAACAAATTTAGCTAAATATCTTATTCGGAGTGAACAACCCTTTAATTTTGCTGAAATAAAGCATTCATAGACTTTATTAGAACAACTCATAATCTAGAATATGATCCGTTCAGTAAAGATACTATCAGAATGAAAATGTTCAGGATTGTTGAAGAATGAAAATAAATTTTAATTACAACATTTCTTCTATGCCAGAAAGGAATTGCAATTACTTTTGATTATTGTGAAGCTCTTAACGGCTTTAATTACATAGTTGTTAGTGCATATTTTATTGATCTGATTGGATTTTAAATAAAAAATTATTAATTTTAAAAAATATTCTTTTTACTCACAATGCATCAAATCTTAGTCAAATATTTAAAGGGTTGTTAGACACTTTAGATTTGATTATAATTTTTTTATTTCAGTTGATAATGTTAGCACTAATATTGCAGCAATTGAGATTTTAAAAAATTATTTTAAACTGATTTTGGACAGCAAACTTTTTCATATTCGGCGTGTATGTCACATAATAACTTGTGTGTACAGAATGGTTTAAAAAATATAGATGATTATATACAAAAATTAAGAAATACTATTTTATTTATTAAAAGTAGTGAGTCAGGGAGGCAAAACTTTAAACATATTTGTTCCGACTTACGCCTACCAATAAAAAGTTTACCTTAGGATATAAGAACTGTTAGAACAAAACGTGAATACACTCTAGAGATAAGTGGACTTTCCTTGTTACTTTTTGAAAGGCTACACAAGGTCGGAGTATTCCCGAGTAGCGGAGTGACTCCGAGAAGCAACGCGATGTTAGAATATTCTCGAGTAGCGGAGCAACTCTGAGAAGGCAATACGATGTCAAAGTATTTCTGAGTAACGGAGTGACTCCGAGGAGGCAATACGATGCCGGAATGTTCCCGAGTAACGGAGTAAAGTATTCGTAACTTCTCATTTTCTAGGCTTGTTAACCACCACAGTTTTGAAGTAAGCCTAACTTCTTCATATTTAACATTTTCCTATAGTTCACATAACCTAGTTTGTTGTGTCATAGAGTAGAGGAGTACACGGAAGTGGAGATTTCATAACGAGTGGGTACATTAGTACTTATCTTGTACATGTACATGCCATCAGTGTGGTAAGTATTGCCAAAGTACATCTTCTTGTAAGACAATACAACCTTTCCGCCTTGAAAATCTAGCCTTATCCCTGATCACAGAGTAGGCTCCCAGGAACTAGATTCTTGGAAATTGATGGGATTGTTTTCCATTGATTCGAAAAAGGAAAACTTACAAAGCTTTGAAGAAAATTACCAGTAATTAAAAAATTTTACAAGAACTCTCTTCTTAGAATTTCTGAGAAAGTGTACCGATAGAACTCTGGTCAGCGCGAAACCACTTTGTCACATTGGCGATGCGAGTGATTGCGTTTTCGAGTCTTCTACTTGAAATTTCTTCTCGCCTGATTTTGAGGATTCTTTGAGAATAGAAGATTTAGAATATTAGCACCCCGAAAGAGAAATAAATTCTCCGAAGAAGCTTGGGCATTAGAGATTAATCTCTTATGAAAATTTCAGTCACAAATTTTCTCAATCCTCCGCCCCGAGCTCATTCACGAAATGACCTATTTATAGGCTCAGTAGGAGTGTAATTGTCCCTAAAATTCAGCAAGATTGAATCAATCAGTCTAGTTTCGCATTTGAAGCTCAAATAGCTTCGCTGTGAAGCTAAACACAACTTCTGCGAAGCTAGAAGCATGCCTACGATGCTAATTAGCCAGCTGGCTTAGGGTTGTTCCACAAATCCCTTGACTTGCTCTACTTAATGAGGGATTTTTCGTTGATCTTCTCCAACTAATGAGGAGTAATGAGATCATGGCAATTAACCGCCTAAAAAGTGATGTCAATCACATTAATGTCGTGTTAGGATTTAAAATGGTCAAAAATGACCAAAAGAGCTCTCACCGAAGCTAAGCTTCATGTGAAGCTAGAAAATGAGCCCACAACGGAGCTACAAGGGCTTCATGTGAAGCTAAAACTGAGCTTGCAGCGAAGCTAAAAGAAGCTCACAAATAGAGCTTGAGTTAGCTTCTTAGGCAAAGCTAGCCTATTTTGGACTTGAGCGAAGCTAAGTTTTGAGCACACTTAGCCTTTTGAGCTTCTTCAGAAGGCAGTACTTGGTTCACTGTCTACTTCACTAGATTAGTGGAGTCTAAGTCATTGGTTTGTCTATCAGGGATGGACACATTTTCAGCCTGTCTGCGACTTGTCTTTTGTAAGTGTTGACAAGTTTAGATATTTATTTGGACCAGTTGAAGAGTTGCCCTAGAGTTTATCTTTTCAGAGTGTTAACAGGGACATATTTCACATTATGAGAGTCTTCCCTGAAGTTAGGGTCAGCATCACGATCTCGATTCCAAGCGCAACAGCAGTGGAACGATCAGCTATTGAAACGTTCTCCTTTGCGTCAACATAAGTGGAGAATAAATTTTTATTGGAGCAAACATGACATATAGCACCCGTATCTGGCCACCAATCAGAGTTGTTGGAGGGATATGTCACCTAGAAGAGCACAACAACAAAGTTGTTGATCTGATTGACATTATGGGTCTCCTCCTTTTCTTCCTTCTTTGGTGCTTACAGGCCTTAGCAAAGTGGTCTTGCTTGTCACAGTTGAAGCACCTGCCAGTCTTCTCGAACTCTTTCTTCTGCACGTTCAGATTCTTTAGATTCTGGTTCTTAACGTTGAACTTCTTCTTTCTGAAATTTTTTTGTCACACTTGGAAGCCACCATGTTAGCAGACGCCTTCTGCTTGACAAGTAGTTCTTTCTTTGCTTGAGTCTTAATCTTGTCATCAATCTGAATGAACCTCTTCAGGTCGGATAGTGACATCTGCTTCTTCCTTCTACGAATGTCAGTGGAGAATGACATCCAGGAGGGAGGAAGCTTGTTGATGATAACACCAAAGACGAAGGTGTTGCAGAGGGTGATCTTCTCATTCTTTACCTTTATTACAAGTTTTTCAAGCTCCTTGACCTGAGGCATAACATCAGTATCATCATCAAATTTGAAATCTAAAAATTTATTTATGAGATGAGATTTGGACAACTTCTCCTTATCCTTGTACTAGTCTTCTAGAGTATTCCAGATATCTTTTGCAGAGGGCTTATTGGAGTAGACATCTATAAGATGACCTATAAGGCAGTAAAGGAGATAGCTCCTACAGAAGTGGTCATCTCGTTCCCATGATGCTTCAATCTCTGAATCCTCTTCAAAGTTGAGTTTCTCTTCTGAAATGACATAATAAATCTTTAGGAGTTGCATCCCAAGGATTATTTTGAGATGCCAGCATTGAAGTTTAATTCGTCAAAATTCTCCTGCTTTAGGCAATCCACTGCAATAATTTTAGCAAGGTCCATCCCTGATCAGAAATATTGCTTCAAGATTGCTAGAACAAAACATAAAATACAGACTAGAGAGGAGTGGACTTTCCTTGTGACTTTTGAAAGGCTACACAAGGTCAGAGTGTTTCTGAGTAGCGGAGTGACTCTGAGAAGCAACGCGAGGTCGGAGTGTTCCCGAGTAGCGGAGCGATTCTGAGAAGGCAATACGATGTCAGATGTTCTTGAGTAGCGGAGGAACTCCGAGAAGGCAATACGATGTCGGAGTGTTCCCGCATAGCAGAGTGACTCTGAGAAGGCAAAATGATGTCGGAGTGTTCACGAGTATTTGTGTAGTAGAGTTGTTGTACGTTCTTGAACGTTGTGCTGAAGTAATATTTGGCCTACTTTGGTGCAAGGATCCCAAAGCTAAATTGCCCTCAGGAACAGCAGTTGAAGAACTCTGGTGTGCACCAATAAGATTCACTGGTGATCTCCTCGATCTGATCAGGCAAGTGACCTCTTCAATCAGACGTAGGATATGGCTCTACTTACTATCTGAACACACTTTTGTTAATTTAGTGATCTTTTCTTTTTTGTCATGCCCCAAATGAACTATAAGGGAGTCTATTTATAAGACTTCTCTAGCAACTCAAGGGTCATAATCCCATAATGAGGATAGCTCAAAGGCCTTGTCAAGATCCGGTGAATCTAACAAAGAGTCACCAACTAATAATGAGGGAAGCCCAAGATCTATGTCTAAATTTAATGAATAGAGCCCAAGGGTCATTATCCCCTTTAATAAGGGAAGCCCAAAGGGTTTTCAACTCATAATTAAGGAATTCCAAGAGTCTTGTATATTCAATGTAAGAAGTCTAAGGGTCTTGATTGAATTAACCAAACCTAGCCCATGCCAACTATTTTGCACTTATGGGGAATTATTTTTTAAAACCATTTTAGTGTGACAAAAATAAATGTTACCAGCATATATATATATATATATATATATATATATATATATATATATATATAAAACAATTTTATGTTTTGAAAAACCAATTTTACACAGAACTTCTAACAATCCCCCACAAGTTTACAAACTATCAATAAAGTTATAATCATTATGTGTATGGTAGATGTCATAAGGACTTGAATCCCCTTTAGATCAACTGAATAGAAGATAGGTACGTGGTGAACTTAGTCTTGAACCAACATGTTTTCTTACAATCCAATGATCACAGAAGATTAAAATCTAACTGTGGTAGTCATCACTTTGAACCACAAGCTTGCCTGAGTTCTTGCATATTTATTAACCTGTGCTTGTCCTGGTTTCTGTGAGAGCTCTAGGTACCTTTTATAAGTTCTCATAGGAGACGACCAAATCTCCACCCAAGCATAGGTGAGTCCTTTAGGTGTGTTTCCAACCCAACACCCCGCATCCAAAATGCTTTGAACTCATTAAAGCTTAAAAGCTATCATTTCAAATGATAATAAATGTGCATGTAAGTCTTACTTAATTTTGAACCAAACATCTTATTATTAGTAGTAGCATGAGCATTGAACTAATAACTTGATATAAATGATAAATGTACATAAAATTTACAAAGACTTGAGACCCATTCCAGCAGTAGTCCTTTCGATTAATTCTTTTTTCAAGCCTTTAGTTAGAGGATCGACAACATCTCAAAGACCGGACGTCAATCACCGAGATGACTCTAAGACATATAAGCTCGTTCAAATAAATGAATGGTTTGCTTCTTTCTGCTGAATAACAAGTTTGCTACCACAGCACTCGTTGCTTGATTATCACAGTAGATGGTAATTACACCTTACAATACTTTCAACAGAATGTCTCAGAGTAAACAGCTGAGCCACTCAGCCTCATCTCCTGCAATAGTTAATGCAAAGACCTCAGACTCCATTGATGATTGTGCAATCAGAGTTTGCTTCTTGGACTTCCATGAAATGGCAGCTCCTCCCATGGTGAAGACAAAGCCTCTAGTGAATCTGCACTCATCTGGTTCCGAGCACCAGCTTGCATCTAGGAAGCATTCGATCATAGCTGGATATTTGGAATAGAACAGGTCCAGATTCAAAGTTAAGTACCTCATTAATCTCTGAACAACATCCCAATGAGGCTTTCCAGGATTGCTTGTAAATATGCTAAGCATTCCAACAGAGAATGTTATGCCTGGCCTTGTGCAGCTCATTATGTACATAAGACTACCAATAATTTTTAAGTACTCTAACTCTCTTATCGGTCTTCCAGTGTCGGGTCGAAGCTTCTTGTTGTAATCATATGGCACAGACAACTCTGGCAGGTCAATGTAGCCATACTTCTTCAACATGTTCCCTATGTAATGGGATTGAGATAATCCAACTCCATATTTTGTGTACAGAATTTTGATTTCGAGAATCACGTCCGCAGCCCCAAGGTCTTTCATGTTGAATTGGGCCGACAGAAATTTCTTGGCAGATATCACTATCTCCAAGTCGGCCTCGATGATGAGAATGTCATCTGCATAAAGCCATATCACTATCACCTTTCCTTTAACAATCTTGATGTATAGGCATTTATCAGATCCACTGATTGGATATCCATTGCTACAAATAATACTATCAATTTTTTCATGCCAGAGTTTTGGAGCCTACTTAATGAAATACACCTAGAGGGGGGGTGAATAGGTGTAATTGCTAATCTAATGATCCTTTTAAATTTTACTTAAGTGAGGATGCAACGATCTCTCAAAACACGACTAAGAGCCGAATACCCCTTGCGAGGTTCTGAACTCCTTCCTCCCATTCCCCTTAAATGGGTTAGAGGTGCGCAATGCAACCGTGTTGTATTGAGGTGTGATCGAACAATTCCAAGTATGAAATGCTATGATGGAATGCACACAAGTAATATAGCAAGAAAAGTAAACAACACAATATTGCACAAGTAGATGGTTAGTTCTCAAGCAAATAAAACAAGGCAATATAAGAGAAATGGAAAGCAAGAAGAACGTCAAGCCAATCGCAAACAAAGTGATTTGTTTCGAGGTTCGAGCCCGTAGCTCTAGTCCCCGCCTTCACCTCCGTGAAGGGTTTCCACTATCCCCGTAGGATCCCGTACAAGAAAGGCCTCCAAAGACCTCAAGCCCGTAGCTTTACACCGTACAAAGAAGCTCCACCGAAGAGCTTGTCTCCACAAGAACAAGGGTTACAACTTAGTGATCTCAACTAGACCACAACACTCTTTCTCTTTTACAAACAACTTCTTTTACAAACAATCTCACTCTATTACAACTTCACCTATAGAAGGAATATGAAATTTTGGCTCAATGAAGTGTTTGTGAGAAAATCTTCAGTTGTAGAGTGATATTAGAGATCAAACACAACTGAAAAATCAAACTTGGAAAATTGGAAATGAAAGCTCTTAAAAACAATTTTTCTCTTTCTCTTGAAAACTATGTAAACTTGTATTTTTCCTTGGTTGATAACTAAGGCCTATTCCCCACTATTTATAGGGAGAGAATAGGTTAAAACCCTGATTTTTTCTGCTGAAAAAACTCTGAAAAAGCATCCCAACAACTCCTAAAATCTCTGTTAAAAAGAAAAGAGAAAACAGATTTTCAGAAATTCCCAAAATAGAAAGAGCCGTTGGGCTTGTTGCAGGCCTACCGGTCGACTGCCGGTCGACCGGGTGTCTGCTGGCAAAAGAGCCGTTGTGGCTCCGGTCGACTGCCAGTCGACCGATCTCACAGAAGGAAACACAGTTTCCTTCTATCGGTCGACTGGGCCAGTCGACCGAAAAATACAGAGAGCAGATCACCAAAAACAGTCGACCGATATTTAGGGTCGGTCGACCGGCAGACATGCACAGCCTCGTGCATGTCTGGCCACAGCAGCCGTCGACTGATATTTAGGGTCGGTCGACCGGTATGCCTGGAAAACAGTTTTCTGGGCAGATTTTGAGTTAGAAAAATTTGTAGAAATTCCTTTAAAAATCTTAAGCTAAGAGTTATGCTGAAAATAGTTTATATACATGTATTTAAACAAGTTTTGAAGATATAAGGCTTTGGGTACATGTATGTATAAACTAAGGCATAAACCTAGAAATAAATATTTTGAAAACATAGAAACATACAAAACAAATGTGTGTGCAAATCCTAGAGCCAAATTTCACATATTCTATCTTTACAAAACTAAACTTACAAACTACACAGGTCTTCAAGACTTCAACTTGAGCTATCTTCTCTTGATCTTCAATATTGCAATTTGAGCCCAATTTGACTTGTCTTGAGTCCAATAGCTTGTATATGAGTCCAAAATCTTTGTATATGAGTGAGAGTACTTCTAGTATGATAATAAACCTGAAACACACTTAAACAACAAATGATATTAGTACAAATAACTAATATGTTTTGTAATCATCAAAATACACTAAACATGGGTTGATTGTAACCTTGGGCCAACACTTAAGGCCATGTAAAGACTTTGTTAGCTTGCATACCTTATTTATAAGACCATCAAGTCCTCCTGGTCTTTCCATGTAAGTTTCTTCAGTAAGATCTCCATTTAGAAAAGTTGTGATTAAGGTTTTATCTGCACAGAAAATACAGAATTTTAAAATGAATAATAAAAGTGTGCAAGGTGCTCAATGTTACTGCTATAACGAGTGACTATGTGGGTCGCGATCTACAAGGAAGGACTAGCGATAGAAGCTTAAGTTCTTTTTTCTTATGAATTTACAAAAACAACATTAGAAATTTCTTCTCAGTTTTAGAAAAGGAAAAGAAAATAAAAATGAAAAGATTAAGTTAGAAGATGTGAAGAAGATAGTAAAAGAAAAGATGGTGATATTATTGTTGCTGTTTTATTTACAAAAAAAAAAAAAAAAAAAACTAAATAAAGAGGAGAATGTTGATTTTGAAGTAAAATTCTAAACTAAGAATTAAAAGAAAATTAAAACACAAACTTACCTCTTCAATGCTCATTTACCTTGAATCCGTCGCAACGACTTACCTAGTCTTTGAAGACGATCAAGCATGGCATATATGATCTTTCTTGTTCTTGATCTACACTATGAATAAAAAGGCAAGCTAAGCTAATAAAGGAATGGTTGTTCATCACCATAGGCCATCAAGGGCACTTGCAATGGCGAAGCAGACTTGAGGCTATCAGATTCGCATGGATTACAAACACATCAGAGGAAAGTAAAAGAAAACAAGAAGAAAGAAGAAAAAGTAACTTTTGATTCAATTAAATAAAAATGAAAGAAATAATGAATACTTACACCGGTGTCACTCTCAGGGCCTGTTTGGTTGTCGTAACTGGCCGTAATTCGTAGTTGTAATTGGTAAAGTCTTTTACAATTGTAAATGAGTTACATGTATGTAAATTTTACGGTGTTTGGTTGGTAATATAAAATTGTAAAGTGGGAAAGTGTATTGTAGTTTATGGTGTTTGGTTATCGTAATGTATAAGTCGTAAGTGAAAAAGTTAACCACAAAATTAACTATTTGGTGATTTTAAAAGTTTTAATACTGTAAATAAATATTAAAAAAGTTAAATATTAAAAAAATTTAATATTAATATAAAAAATATTACAAATTTGTATGACCACAAATTAACTGTAACTGGGCTGTAAGTGAGTGGTAACTGGGTTGCAAGTGAGTGTTAATTGAGTTACGTAAGTCTTTACGAATTACGGTCTAAACAAACGCCGTAGTTGTAACTGGGTAATAAGTCATTACGAATTACGGAGTTTTATGCGAAACAAACGGCCCCTCAGTACAAGCTCATTTCTCATTTCTCTATGAAACTCTTCTCTCCTCTCAGTTATAAAAAGAAAAATAAAAATAACCTTAAAATAGAAAGAAAAATCTAGGTTAAAGCTATACAAGAATCTATTCTACTCTCTGTTGAATCATTTTTTGTGCATTGAGAATTTGCAGGTATTTATAGCAAATACAGAATGACGGAGAGCGTTTGAAGATAGGGGGATGCAAATGCTCTCCCAAATCTTCCAAATTGTTGCGAAAATTTCGCTCTGCATTTTCGCGGCCTGGGTGTGACCACCTAGGCGGTGCAGACTCCAGATTCGATGATCCATCCGTTTGTTCAACTGATTCTCGATTTGCTCTATAGATTTGATGATATCTCTGTTGATTCTCAAGCTAACTGAATAAATCCAAATAAATCCGAATTTAACCGGTTTCTATTTGGTATTATCTGCTCTGATTTGCTGTGATCTCTTTAAATCTTCTGCATATTTGCCCTGATTCTTAATTTGATTTAATTCTAAATTAAATCAGAATTTAAATGAGCTTTTGGGCTCGTTTTCTCTCCTTCTCCACTAAACAAGGCCTGCACATATTTAAACAATAAATAGGATTAAATTAGCAGAGTTTATTAAAAATAAATATGGGAGTATAATACTAAATATGCAAATTATATGTACAATCACACTCCTACCCCTATCTCTTGCTCATCCTCGAGCAAAACAAATAAAAAGAAGAAATAAGGATAACTTAATCAAACTCACTTTCGTAGGAATCACGATTGCACTTAGCATGTGCAACAAGCCGTTAAACTTCTAGGTTACTCCTAGAGGACGAGTTTTATCTCGTGAGGATTTTCAGTGGGTTACACCCACAAAATTCATAAAGAAAGAGAAACAACGTGTTGATATATTCGAAAAGCATTTTGAAGAAGAGAAAATATTTGAAGTGTTATTATAAGAGTTCAAGTAATCTATAAGTTATAGGAAAATCGAATTTTCTATTTCTAAACTTAGTCTCTATTCAAAATTTGTTAGCAATCAAGATAATGAGTCAAATTGTACTTCTCATCTAGTCTATTACTTTACTTTAAGTTGTGTGCACCTTATTGACAGTGAATTTTTGACACGGGGTTCTTTAACTCTAACTCTTATGCCTTTTTTTTCTTTTTTTTCTTTTTTTTCTTTTTTTTTTTTTTTATTTTTGGTGGTATTATTTTTAGTTCTATTAGGCTTTCTAATTTGCCCATCTAATGAGTCTTTAATCGATGACTTCCAAACCAAACGGTCTTAGGGCACCGGGTGAGAAAACACCCCAAGGACTTAAGGACCCAAGCAAACAATGCCACAAAACTAAGAATTTTATTTTTATCCTTTATGAGGCACAAGTACCCAGCTTAATCAGAGGAACTTTGATATATACACACACACATATACATATATACATACATATATACATATATACATACATACATACATATATATATATATATATATATATATTAAGGCATAAGCATATTTACTTTGAACCCTAAGTGTGTAAGTATATAAAATATGCATATTTCATCAAGGTAAAGATCAAGACTAAATTATTTTTTCAAATTTTCTTCCTAACCCTAGAAATGAAACAAATAATCTTAGAAATTATTTCTTTGTTTGTTTACCTGCAAAAAGATCAATTAGTAGTCTACCACAAATGCTACGAAAACACAATTTTTGTAGTGTTTGCGCGGCACAATTGAGGGCTCTAATGCTCTACCTTCTTGCGCAGAGGCACAGAGTAGCAATATGTCAACTGTAACTCTTCGATTCCTGAATTCAGTTCTTGCACACAAAAATAAAGAAGAAAAAGTTAAATTATTTAAGTAAATAAAAAAATGAAAATGAAAACTTATCGTCTCTTCCCGACAACGACGCCAAAATTTGATTGAGGTTTTACCCGTACAGAAAATATAGAATTTCAAAATGAATAATAAAAGTGTGCAAGGTGCTCAATGTTACTGCTATATCGAGTGGTTATGCGAGTCATGATTCACAAGGAGGGACTAGCGATAGAAGCTTTTAAATAAGTTTTTATTTTCCTTTTGAATTTACAAAAACAATGTTAGAAATTTCTTCTCAGTTTTAGAAAAGGAAAAGAAGATAAAAATGAAAAGATTAAGTTAGAAGATGTGAAGAAGATGATAAAAGAAAAGATGGTGATGTTGTTGTTGTTGTTTTATTTACAAAAGAAAAGAAAAAAACTAAAAAAAGAGGAGAATGTTGATTTTAGAGTAAAATTCTAAACTAAATTTAAAGAAAACTAAAACACTTACTTACCTCTTCGATGCTCATTTACCTTGAATCAGTCGCTACGACTTACCTAATCTTTGAAGGCGATCAAGCATGGTGTATAGGATCTTCCCTGTTCCTGATGTACACTATGAATAAAAGGACAAGTTAAACTAATAAAGGAATGATTGTTCATCATCATAGGCCATCAAGGGCACTTGCAATGGCGAAGCAGTCTCGAGACTATCAGATTCACTTGGATTACAAACACATCAGAGAAAAGTAAACGAAAACAAGAATAAAGAAGAAAAAGTAACTTTCGATTTGATCAAATAACAATGAAAGAAAAGATGAATACTTACACTGGTGTCACTCTTAGTGCAAGCTCCTTTCTCATTCCTCCATGAAACTCTTCTCTCCTCTTAGTTACATAAAAAAATTACATTAAAAGAGAAAGAAAAAAAATCTAGATTAAATATATACAAGAATTTATTCCATTATCTGCTGAATAGTCTTTTGCGCACTGAGAATTTGCAGGTATTTATAGTAAATATAGAATGAGAGAGAGAGCGTCTGAAGATATGGGGAGCAAACGTATAACACCTTATTCCCGGATTACATACTTAGTTACGTATTCAGATTCTCGATCGTATTTTTTGATTTACTTCCTGTATTTGTTTGTGTTTATGAATATTTATGCGATCGTTTTGTATTGGATACGGATTCGTGGACTCGGAGTCAGCCCTAGTCTGAATCGGGGACACGATCCTAGTGTATTACTCGATTTAGTCTTTTCAATAGTCAGATTTAACTGATTTTAGTTTCAAACATCGTTTTCAAATATTTTAGATTTTTCATCATTTTCTAGAGTTTTTCAGAATTATTCTGCAAAATCTTCAGAACCGGTGTCGACCGATGCCGCCGATCGATTCTCAGATTTTTAATTTACAAACAGAATCTAATTTCTAAAAACTGCTTTCATATTATTTCTTAAAATCATATTTTCTATCTTAATATATTTTGGTAAATTTTTTAAATTTATCAAAGTTCGGCCGGATTTGGTGTCAGCCAGTATCACTGGTAGATTTTAAGATTTTTAATTGAACAAAATGATTTTTTCTACCTCTGGGTATTTTTGGAGATTTTCTAGAATTTATAAAAATCCGGCCAAACTGGTGTGGACCAATATTGACAGTTGATTTCAGGATTTTTATTTTAAAAATGGGATTGAATTTCTCAAACCTAATTTCACCATGTATCTTAAAATAATATTTACTATTTTTGAAAAAAATTTGAGACCTTTCTGGATTAGTCCAATTTCTACATTTTTGGTGTTTTTGGGATTTTTCCAGATCTGAAATTTTATCTATATATTTTGTTTTCTTTCTTTTTTCTTTTCTTCCCCAATTTTCTCATCCACTTCTTTTTCTCTCCTTTTTCCTTTTTTCCTTTTTTTATTCCCTATTTTCTCCACCACAATCACACGTAAAATATCTCCCCCCCCAAAATATCTTCTCCCCCTTTTCCTTTTATTTCCTTTTTCCTTTCCCTTTTATTTTCTCTTTTTTTTCTTCTTTTCCCCTGGCGCTGGGAGCACCCTTTTTTCCTCCTCCTTCCCCTCTCAAATTCTCCCCATCTCTCATCTATATCTCATCCTCCCTCCCTCTCTCTCTATTCTCCCTTTTACTTTCTCTCTTTAACTCTCTTCAATTCACCTCTTTCTGTCTCTTTCATCTTCTCTAACAACTGAACCCCAACACCATCACCGGCGCCTCCACCTCCGGCCGAGCCACTACCCCGGCAACTGCTCCTCCTCCGGCCAGGACCACCACCACCAACACCCCACCACTTACATCTTCTCCATCACCCAACACCATCATCACCTCTAATCTCCTCCACCAAAACACCTTCATCAACACCACCCATCACCTAATCTAACTCACCTAACCCTCACCCCCTCCTCTTCTGTGCTGCAGGCGCTAGCCCGAGACCGTCCAGCGCCTCCTGGCCAAGCAAGCGCAGCTAAGGCGCGGCGGCCTGGGCCCTAGGCCTAGTGCATGAGCAAGGGGTTGTAGCCCCCTTTCTCCTCTCTGTGCATTCTCACTCTCCTATCTCTCTCTATTCGTTCCTCTCTTCTCATGTCCACTCTCTCTCATCTGTCTTTTTCTCTTTCTCTACCGTTTATCTTTATTTCTCTCTAGATCTTCTCTCTCTAGCTCACTCTTTCTTTCTAGCTCTCTCTCTTTCTCTCTAGCTCTCTCTCTCTTTCTCTAGGTCTTTCTCTTTACCTTTTTCCTTCCCTCTAGATCTTCTCTCTCTAGCTCTCTCTTTTTCTCTCTTGATCTTCTCTCTAGCTTTCTCTTTCTCTCTCTAGATTTTTCTCGCTTATAAATATTAATATATATTTATATATATTATGGCGCGTGTGCGAGTTTCTGGAATTCCAGATTTCACGGCGTTTTTAGAGATTTAGGCGAGTGTCCTCACCTTGTTTTGGGTTTTTCGCTTCGTCGAGTCGACTTATATTCTATATGTATTTTGAACTATTTTTGTATTAGGTTGTGCCCTTGTATTTTAAATGGCCGAGTGCCCAGAATTGTACCTGTATATGTCTGTGACGAATGCTTGTACTAGGATAGTTTATTTTCTGTACATATACCATGCATGTGATATGTTTTATTCTACTTTATACCATGCGTGGCCGACCCTTCATGGTTGTTTAGCCTCCGAGCCCTCTACTCAGCCTCCAGGCTTCACTACTCCACGGTAGTTTAGATATTCTCACGTATATATGTATGCATGTGTGGTACTAACAGTGCAGGTATCCTTATACCGACTTTGAGTTTCTGCCCACTCTTGGGATGGCTACACAATTGATGTTAGGCCTTGCACCCTTATGGGTTTCGTGGCAGTTACCGAGAGTGCGCCTAGACCCCGAGCGTACTCTAACCCTCGGGCTCTCTTGCCCACTTCCTCGAAAAAGGAGTGCGCTTAGACCGTCAGGCCTCTCATGCTCCGCCTGGTAGGCATGTTTAGCGCTCAACGCTTTATCATTAGATTCGTTTAGGTGGAACTCTGTCAAACTTTTGACTCGCCTTCTAAGCCGGGTTATTCCAGTACTCCGTCAAGTGCTCAAGTGATTAAACGCTATTTGTTGTCCGTACCTCCAGCTTACTTAGCTCTGCTTAGATGTTCGCTTACTTGCTAATTACTTGCTTGTCAGTTTATTAATTCTTCTATTAATGGTTGTGAAGAGTTTGAAATCTTATTTACACTGTTTTCCTGAGACTGCATAATTTTTCAGTATTCATACCGATCTCTTATATTGATATTGTTTTCCTTTATCGCTTGACGTACTTTCACTTGATGTGCTAAAATTTACCATCTTGTCTCCTGTTACATGCCTGATATCACCCCTGTCATGCTATCACCTAACACCCGGTATGATATATCTGACTCTTATAATTATCAAGATAACGGGAATGATGACCTAATATCTTGATTACATCTTGATATATTCCAGTACAAACTGTACTCCTGATACACATGTGCTCCTAATACTCCTGACATGTTCTTGCTCATTCCCGTAATCTAATATTTTTTAATAAACTATAAAAAGGGATAACTTGCATCAGGTCGGGGGAAACTTATGGATATCAATACACGTTCATGTTTACAGAGGTATTAGGTAAGTTATGCAACTAAAACCTCCGGTTTGACCTGAGGGCCTCCAGGTATTTCGAGGGGAGCGCTGGCTTCCTACCTCATGTTACATTCCTGAAAGGGCATACAATAACCCCTCATGTAAGCCTTGCGGCCGGTTCCGTACACCAGCAACGGAACGTCATGGACCGTGGTAAAGGGCATGTACGGGACCCACTGTAAACATTATTCGTTGATATCCCTATTGGTTTCCAATAACAACCCTGTTTTACTCAGATGTGAAAATATGTATGCTGGGACGCTAGTCCACATCTCTAGACATCTGGGTAGGACGAGTAATAATAATAATAAAGATGCCAACTAATAATTCGTTGTATGTTTTGCCGTGTTTGTTTTCATCGAGTTTTACTTCAGATTTCTGGTTTTATGATTATTATTATATTATAATTGCTTGCATTTTGCCTTATTACTTGCGTCCTATTCCACTAGTCTCTTGTTCTTATCATATTATACCATGCATACTCCTGCTTGATATCATTTACTATCTATCTGCCTGCTCCTGTATGTCTGTACTCACGACACGGTTTTCAGTACATGCTCTTTAACTCGAATTTGTCGATACATGTTTGTTTATCTATACACGCCACTCGGCATTCACCACATCACTCGTTGGGGAGTTTCTAACTCCCCTGGATTCTCATGTCCAGATCCCGGAGCTTAGAGCTTGTGGATTCTCTCGGTTGCTAATCAGAGATGCGCAGCGAAAGCATGGATCATCAGCAGACCTCTGAGGCCCTATCCCTCCAGACCCTCTGTTCATCTCTCGAGTTTTCTTTTATAACTCGTGAGTGCCTTTTGTACTATTCATACTTGTATATCTATTTGTATTTCGCATTTGCGCCTATCGGTGATGTAATATTCTTGTAACATTGTGTCACATCCTGTGATAACTTTGTAATTGTACTCATATATTAGAATGTATAATGCATCACGTATTTCTGAACTCTGATTCTTACATGTACTAATGTTTAGCGTATAATTGTGAGGGTATTTCGACCTACATATATACATCGCAGTAACGTCTCTGTACCCAGGGGATCGGGGTGTTACAAAATGCTCCCCAAATCTTACCAGATTGCCGCGAAAAAGCGGCTTGGGTCGCGTTTCCGTGGCCTGGGTGTGGTCCCAGGCGGTGCAAACTCCATATTTGATAATCTGTCCATTTGTTCAACTAGTTTCTCGATTTGCTCTACGGATTTGATGATATCTCTGTTGAACCTCAAGCTAACCGAATAAATCCAAATAAATCTGAATTTAACTGGTTTCTATTTGGTATTATCTGCTCCAATTTTCTATGTTCTCCTTAAATCTTCTGTATATTTGTCTTCATCCTTTATTTGATTTAATTCTGAATTAAATCAAAATTTAAATGGGCTTCTGGTCTCATTTTCTCTCCTTCTCCACTAAACAGGGCATGTACATATTTAAACAATAAATAGGATTTAATTTGCAGAGTTTATTAAAATTAAATATGATAATGTAATACTAAATATGCAAATTATGTGTACACTCAAGTTGTCTTCACGTCGATCTGGTGAATGATGAAATTCTTGATGGAGGCTCATGCAATCAGCATTCGGATGGTAGTAATTCTGCAAGCTGGTACATAATATCGAAGAAGTCAATACCTTCTTTCTGAGAGAAGCCCTTCACTATCAGTCTCACCTTGTACTTTTCTATGGTACCATCAAGTCGCAGCTTTCTTTTGAAGATTTGCTTGCAGCTGTTATGCTTTTATCTTCTGGCACATCCACCAATTTTTAGGTGTGATTCTGGATTAGAGGGTCCATTTCGTCATTTAAGGCTTCCTTTCATAGGCATCTTTGGACTGCATAACTTCTTTGAAAGTTTGTGGATTTCCTTTTATGTTGTAGGTGATGAAGTCATCTCCAAAGTCCTTCTGCTTTCTGATGCATTTAGAAGGTGGCTCTACAGCTTTTATAGTTTCTTCTTCAGTATTATTACCTTCTACTTTTTGAGAGATTGATTCATTTGGTACAATAGACTTTTCATCATTTTCAAGTATATCTTTGAGCGAAAAGCCTTTGTCCTTGATGAACTTATCCTCAAATTACTTTGCATCTCGAGGTTCGATGATGGAGTTGGTGCCAAGATCCAGAAATATGTAGGCATCACTATCTTTAGCAAAACCAAAAAACACGCACATGTTTTCCTTAGGACCAAGCTTTGGCCTCCTGATATCTAGTATTCGAACGTAGGCAAGATACCCTCACACTTTGAGATTGTCCAGGAAAGTTGGATATCCTAATCAATGCTGATGTGGAGTAGTATCTAATTTAGAGTAAGGTACCTGGTTCAGGATCCAGTTAGCCATCAGTAATGCCTCTCTCCAATAGCAGGTAGGTAAACCAGATGTAATCAACATCGAGTTTATCATCTGTGTGATTTTTTCTTTCAGCAATTCCATTGGACTACGGGAGTATGGAGCAATCATCTCTGCAATGATGTCATGCTCTTTGAGGTATGCTTCAGCTTCCTTCGACCGATACTCACCACCTTTATCGCTTCTAAGCTTCTTTACTGGATGCCCAAGTTGCTTCTCCACTCGAGTCCGAATCTAAATGAACTTGCTAAAGGCTTCATCTTTTGACTTCAACAAGTACATGGAAGAAGCGAGAATGATCGTCATGAAGGTGATGAAGTCTTGCATGCCACCTTTAGCCAAGAAGCTCTTGAAGTCCCAGGTATTCGAATGAATCATGTCCGGCAGATTGGTACTCCTTGTAATATTTGGAAATGGCTTTCTTGTGCCTTGGCTTGTAAGCAGACTTCACATTTTTCAGGATTATTACCCTCACAGTTTTGAAGTAAGTCCAACTCTTCATATTTAACATTTTTTTGTAATTTACATGACCTAATCTGTTGTTCATAGAGTAGAGGAGTGCACGAAAGTAGAGATTTCATTCATAACTGAGGCGGGTACAGTAATACTTATCTTGTGCATGCCATCAGTGTGGTAAGCATTGCTAAAGTACATCTTCTTGTAAGATAATACAACTTTTCCATCTTGAAAATTTAGCCTCATTCTTGGATCACACAGCAGGCTCTCAAAGACTAGATTCTAGAAAATTGATGGGATATGTTTCATATTCTTCAATGTGAAAATCTTCCCTAAAGTAAGGGTCAGCACCTTGGTTATGGTTCCAAGCGCAGCAACAGTGGAACGATCAGCCATTGACACGTTCTCTTTTGTAGCAACATAGGTAGAGAATAGATCTTTATTGGAGCAGACATGACATGTAGCACCAGTACTTAGCCAACAATTGGAGTTGTTGGAGGAAGATGTCACCTGGAAGAGCACAACAACAAAATTGTTGACCTGATTAGCATTGTGGGTCTCCTCCTTTTCTTCTTTTTTTGCTACTTTATAGGCCTTAACAAAGTGGTCTTGCTTGCTGCAATTGAAGCCCCTGCCAGTATTCTTGCACTCATTCTTCTGCATGTTCCGGTTCTTTAGATTCTGGTTCTTCTTTTTGAACTTTTTCATCTTGGAACTTTGTTGGACTTGGAAGCCACCATGTTAGCAGATACCTTCTGCTTAGCAAATAGTTTGTTCTTTACTCGAGTCATGATCTCGTCCTCAATCCGAATAAACCTCTTCAGGTCAGACAATGACACCTTCTTCTTCCATCTACAAATGTCAGTAGAGAATGACATCTAGGAGGGAGGAACCTTGTTGACGATGGCACCGAACATGAAAGGTGTTGCAGAGGGTGATCTTCTCATTCTTTAGCTTCATCACAAGTTTTTCAAGTCCTTGACCTGAGGCAGCACTTCAGTATCATCATCAAACTTGAAATCTAAAAAATTATTTATGAGATGAGATTTTGACAGCTTCTCCTCATCCTTGTATTGGTCTTCTAGAGCATTCTAGATATCTTTTGCAGATAACTTGTTAGAGTAGACATCTGCAAGATGATCTGCAAGGAAGTTAAGAGATACCTCCTGCAGAAATTATCTCATTCCCACGATGCTTCAGTCTCTGAATCATCTTCAAAGTTGGGTTTCTCTTCTGAATGATATAGTAAATCTTTAGGAATTGCATCCCAAAGATTACTTTGTGATGCTAACCAATGAAGATTGATCCATTAAAATTCTCTAGCTTCAGGTAATTCACTTCAATAGTCTTAGTAAGGTTCATAATTGATTAGAAATATTGCTTAAAAATTGTTAGAACAAAATGTAAAATACAGACTAGAGAGAAGTGAACTTTCCTTGTGACTTTTGAAAGGCTGCACAAGGTCGAAATGTTCCCAGTAGCGGAGTGACTCCGAGAAGCAACGCGATGTCGGAGTGTTCCAGAGTAGCGGAGCGACTCCGAGAAGGCAATACGATGTCGGAGTGTTCCAGAGTAGCGGAGCGACTCTGAGAAGGCAATACGATGTCAGAGTGTTCTCGAGTAGCTGAGTGACTGAGAAGGCAATACAATATCAGAGTGTTCCTAAGTAGCATAGTGACTTCGAGAAGGTAATACGATGTCAGAGTGTTCCTAAGTATTTGTTTAGTAGAGCTGTAGTGCGTTTTTGAACGCTGTGCTTTAAGAAATATTTGGCCTACTCCGGTGCAAGGATCCCAAAGGCAAATTGTCCTGAGGAATAGCAGTTGTAGAACTATGGTGTGTGCTAACCAGATTCTCCGATGATCTCCTTGATCTGATCAGGCAAGTGACCTCTTCAGTCAGACGCAGAACATGCCTCTACTTACTATCTGAACACACTTTAGTTAATTTAGTGATCTTCTCCTTTATTGTCATGTCCCAAATAAACTATAAGGTAGCCGATTTATATGACTCCTCTAGCAACTCAAGGGTCATAATATCCTCTCTAGATTTAATAAATCTAGCCTAAGAGTCACCAACTCATAATGATGGAAGCCCAAGGGTTATATCCAAATTCAATGAATATAGCCCAAGGGTCATTATCCACTTTAATAAGAGAAGCCAAAAGGATTACAACTCATAATTATGGAATCCAAGAGTCTTGTGTTCAAATTCAATGTAAGAAGTTCAAGACTCTTGGTTGCATTAACCAAACATAGCCCATGTCCAGCTAGTTTGCACTTATGGAAATTATTAGTTAAAACCATTTTAGTGTGGCAAAAAATAAAATACTACCAATATATATATATGTAACAAGAACCATTTGAAAACTATTTTATGTTTTGAAAGATTAATTTGCACAAAACATCTAACAAGAACTTGTTGGAACTCAACATATAATATGTTGAGTAAAGATATTATTTATTAGACTGCAATAGATCTGTTTATTTCCACTAAATCGTCAGATCGATTTATTTCCGATGATAAATGGAATTTTGTGAATTTCTAATTTTTTGAAGAGTAATAAGATTATTTTTAGGATTTATTTTCCCACAACTAGTTCAGTGTTTTACGAGTAACTGAACTTAATGAAGTATTTTCTACATACCGAGATGAATTTTTGCATAAAGATATTATTTCTCCTATAGAGGAAAAATTCAATAAGTATTTTAAAGATTTTTTTATATTTTATTTTGCTGCTATTATGGATCCTCATGTTAAATCTGAAGGATGTAAATATTATTTGAAAATTTTTGTGATAAAATGATATATATACTGATTATGCCCTAGCATGGATAGATATTGAGAATTCTATAAATAATTTGTATTGACTTTATGAAACACAATTTGAAAATAAACAATCTAATTATTCTTTCCAACCTGCATCTTCATAAGAGTAGAAGTTCTTTATTATCTGATTTATTATCAGCATAAAAAGATCAAAAAGCTCAAACATGTTAAATGAGCTTCATTATTATGCGACTCGTGCTAAATCGTTGTGACATTGATGTAGACTTAGGATTTGACAATTTTAATATTTTGTCCTAGTGAAAATCACAGGAATCAACCTATCTTGTACTTTCCATCATGTCGCGTGATTTACTAACCTCTCATGTCTTCACAGTAGCATCAGAGTCTGTTTTAGTATAATTAGTCGAGTGCGGACTGATACGAGGAACTGTTTGGTATTAGAAGCCATCAAGATGACCATCTACAAGAAAGATTGGTGGATGTGGAGATAAAAAATCATTGAAGACTCTCTAGAAGTTGATTGAAGAAATGAAGATCTACAAATTTGAAGACTTTTAATTGTGTGTATGAAAGATAAAATATTAGAAGACTTGTAATTTCTAAATACTAATGATAAATTTCTAATTATTTTTAATCTTGATATTCAATTATATTTGTATTAATTTATCCATTCTATTGAATTATTATTAAAAAAAATTAACATTTGAATTACATAATGTAGCAAATTTGTCAAATTTTATGGATTTTTATTATTTTTTTGAGATTTTTAATAACTAATTAATGATTTTTTAATGACCGAGCCGGCTCAGGCCCAACACAGACCAGTCGGGTCTGCAGGCTTGGCCACCAGCTATTAAACGGCAGTGCAGACTTGGCTTGGCCCAGTCCGAGGCCCGGCGGGATCAGGCCGAGCAAGCCTGACCCGTTTCGCGTCCCTAATTACATGGAGTTTATTTTGAGTTTTGATTAAGTATTAAAATAAAGTGTTAGGTCATACGAGGCCCTAATGTGGTCACTAAGTCCTGATTTTAGTCTTGATTAAGACATTATTTTGTAACAAAGTTAAGCTTCCCAAACTGAGGTATGAGAGAGTTTCGAGCTTCAAGCGGGGTTATTGAAACTGAGCCTTATTTGGAAATCAAAATAAAATTACTGAAACTCAGATTTGGACGGCCCCAAACCTTACGACACTGGGGTTTGGAAAACTCCACTATGAGTGGATTTTTCCAAATCAAAGTTAAGTGAGAAAGAGAGTCTGAGTCTCCCAAACACATTGAAGCCAGTGAAACCTCACTTTCAAAAGGTTTCAAAACTAGGGTTTGGATAGTTACAAATCTCATTTTCATTATAATTTAAGCGGAACCCCGATTTCGGAAACTATATTGTCAAACTAGACTAAGTGCTAAAACAAAATGCTAGGTCACACAAGGTCTCAGATTCAAGAACAAACTATAGTTTCTATTATTACTTATTTAAAAAATTACAAAGAAAAAAAATTTACCCATGGAATCTCTTCCATCCCACCCCACAGAGTCTCCACCTAATACAGCCACAAGGTTCGGGAACAAATATTGCCACCCCAAAAAAAAGTGATGAAGGCACCCCCTAAAAATTTACAAGTGTGACATTATATTTTTGGACACAACTACCCTTGTGGAAAGGACTAAAATGCCTCTCTCTCCTTCTTCCTTCCTCTTCTCTTTTCCCGACCTCCCCTCCTCTCCCCTCCCTCTGGTGAACGACGAAGAGCCTACCCCGACCTCCCCTCCTTCTATCTGCCTCCCCCTCCTACTCTCTACCCCCGATCATTGTGATTATCATCTATATTTTGTACCACTTTTATATCTCTTTTTTTACATATTTAATATTGCATGGGTATATTTACTTATGGCTATGCAGAAATTAGGTTAAGAGTACAAATTAGAGAAAAGAGATGAAAAAAATCAAAAAACGATGAAGAATAGAGTTGCAGCATGAAAATTACTGATACAGAGACCCAAAGATGAACTCAGAGAGTGAAATAGGATCTACACTGGAAGATAAAGTATTCACAAAAATTTCAGAGTTAAAAGTCAAAGTCAAATGGCGGATTCGTTGTTGACTACGGTGGATTCACCATTAACTAGTCAACCAGAAGTCAGCTCCGATTTAGATTGCATACGTTTTAGTATTTTGATTATGACTTTCGCTACAAAAATCCAATTTAGGTGATTTAAGATGCTATGGAAAGAAAACTGAAAGGGCTACGACTTTTTGTGACAACTTTTCCACATCGATCGTTTGACTATTTGTTTTCAGCAATTACCAAGAGCTGAATGCATTACAAAACAGGATCAAACTCCGACACCGAGTTGAAGTTGAATTTGGAGTTCTCCTTGTTGCTGGCCCAAGGGTACACTCTCCGGTTTTGTTTTAATGAATACAAACCACATAAAGTTATTCGGTACTAATCAAGTTTAAGTGTTTCTAAGTATTTCAAGTTCAAAGGACATTTTGGTGTGTTCTTCCACAAAAGAAAGGTATTCGTGTCTCAAGATCACTCAGGGAAAGGGTTCGCATTTGGACGATCAAGATTTGTATTTAGAGAAGCCCTCTTGAAAATTGTTTGAAGACATATAGATCGTATGTAAGAAAGTAAAATGTTTAAAGTATAAAATGTAGAATTGATGCTCAAGAAGTCGCACACAAAAATACAAGTTTTCAAAATATAAATTTTCACATCTAGTTTTCCGTTTTAGTATTTTACAAAGTTTGATGTTTGATACATGTTCCATATTTTTTTCCAAATTTATATATCATGTTTCTATCATGTATCCCATAGCTTATGTATTGCCAAATCATTTTTCAGACAATTATAAAATATATGAAAATGAGTTTAATTTAAAAAAACTACCTAAATTTATGTTTTAAGCTTGGTCGGTCGACCAGTCGACCAGACATCGGGACCATATGTGGCCTTCAGTCTATGCATGCTCTTCATGTTTGTCGGGCGACCGACCGGTCGACTGGCAAACCTAGCGATCAACCGGGAGGTCGTTCGACTGGCACCGGTTTGGTCTCAGTTAGAGATCGATTGATCGGGCGGTCGACCAACGTCAATGGTTAGTTCAAATATTTGAACTACTGGTCGACCAACCGGTCGACCGAAGTTCATACGGTGCTACAATAACAACTAGTTATTAAATTCTGGCATTTTTAACTTATTCCCCAATGGATATTTTTTTTCCCTTTTGGATCCAATCTCTTTCCTAATGATCTGATAAGCTATTCTAACAGTGCTTATCACTTGCCAATATATAGTTCACTTGGAGAGGATTAAACACAAGAAAATCTTTTGATTTTGGGAAATATTTTGAAAAATCAAGTTATTCAAAAGAGAGTATTCTAGTTTTCTTGCTTCAAGTGCTCTCATTTTCAAACCAATTTCTACAGGTTTTCAGCTCTTAAATTCATTAATTTAAACTGAATTTTCTCTCTCACAAACTTCTTGAGCTTCACTTCTCATCATATACTATAGGAAGTTATAAAAGAGAGTGTTTGTAATCTTTGTGATCACCAAGAGCTTGTAAAGCTCATTGGCATTGTGCTACCTCTTTTGTAGAGGATTGAGAGTTAGAGTTGTATACTCCGGTATTGTGTAGACCATTGTAATTCCTTTATGGAGGCTCCTTTCTAAAAAAATTCTTAGTGGATATTAAAATCTTTCACACAGTGTAGACGGGAATGTAGAGCTTTGTGCTTAAACCTCAAAGCAAATCTCTTGTATTTGCGATTGCTTTCTCTTTTGGTCTACTCTACTTGCTATTGCTACACTCGTGCTTTACATTCATTTTCACTTGTTAGAGATATCAATGACAACACGTGATCTATGTGAAAGACACCCCTCATGAAATCAATCAGATCCTAAAATCTCTCCATGATTATAGGAACACATGGAACTCATGGGATTCATGCACCATGTGTTTTTCATTCTTTCTCTCAGTCAATATTTTCCTATTATTTCTCTCAGTCATTATTTTCCTATTGTACCTCCTAAATCAATGTAAACATGTGACCAATATGTGTATATAAATACAACCAAGAAGCATAGCTAATGGTATCTTGTCTTTACACAAATAAGTCTTCTTCTTCTTATTCTTTATCTTGGTATCAGAGCAACTCCTGTACCATGTCGAGTATTTCCTCTTCATCTTCCCTCACCTCCATCCAAACACTTGCATCCATGGTTATTCCCAATCCCAACATCACTCACTTTCTAAATGTCAAACTCGACAAGGGAAACTATCTGCTGTGGTGTTCCCAGTTCCTTCCTCTTCTCAAGCTCCACGATCTCGAAGGCCTCATCGACGAAACCTCTCTATATCCGGTCCAGTTCCTTCCTTCTACCGAGAAGGATGCTCAGCCCACTATCAATCCAGAATACACTCGCTGGATCAAGCTTGATCAGATGCTCTTATGTTGGCTTATCTCCTCGCTTACTGAGGCTGTCCTTGCTCATGTCGTCGGCCTCACCACATCTCGTGATGTATGGTGCTCTCTGGAGCGAATCTTTGCGTCACCCTCCAGAGCTAGAGTGCAGCAACTCAAATATCAGCTGCACACCGTCAAGATGGGCACCTCTTCTATGTCAGAGTACATCCAGTCTGTCAAGTCCATCGTGGACAACCTGGCGGCAGTGGCTAATCCAGTTGCCGACTCTGACCTCGTCTCTACCTTACTCAGTGGTCTGTCTTTCGAATATGACTCGTTCGTCACCTCCGTCACCACACGAGTCAACCCTGTACTGTCAGAAGAACTCATCGGCCTCATGCTTAGCCAGGAGATTTATCGTGGGCGTTCTATCACTTCACCAGACTCCACAACCCTCATCTTCCCTTCTCCTGCGGTTCATACTATTTCCCACACTCCAAGCTACCATTCAGTTCCATCTTTTTTTCCATGGTCGTGGACGTGGCCAAGGCAGGGAGCGCGGTCGTGGTCATGGACGTTACTCCTTACCGTCACATCAGTCCACCGGTGGTCGACCTCAATGCCAGATCTGCAATTGTTTTAACCATTATGCTAACAAATGCTACAATCGTTATGATGATTCGGCTAGCCCAACTGCTCTTCTCCACTCTTATGGGAATAGTCCAGTCGATTCCAACTGGTATGTTGACTCCGGAGCCACTCATCACCTAACAGCTGACATTGCGAATCTGGCGGCTCACTCTGAATATCAAGGACCTGACAGAGTTCGCATGGGTAACGGGACAGGTTTGCCTATCCGAGCTACTGGTGCTTCTTTATTGTGTTCTCCTGTTTCTTCTTTTGTCTTGAAAAACCTTTTACATGTTCTTGATATCACCAAAAATCTTCTGTCTATTAGTCAATTTACTGCTGATAATAAAGTCCTTCTTGAATTTCACCCTGACTCTTGTTTTATTAAGGATCTCTCTACTCGAAAAACTCTACTGCGAGGATAACTTAGGATGGTCTGTATGTCTTCTCCTTGAGGAATCATAACTTCACCGCCTCTCCACAGGCTCTTCTCGGTGAGCGTGCATCTTCCTCCGTCTGGCATGAGCACCTAGGTCATCCCTCCACCAGAGTTGTCTCCAGTGTTTTATCTCAGCATCAACTTCCTTTCCTCCCTGACCGTGCAGGTACCCCTCTCTGCATCCCCTGTCAGCAAGGAAAAAGTCACCGTCTTCCTTTTTCGTCATCTTCCACGATTGCTACTGCTCCTTTAGAGCTTATTCACTCCGATCTATGGGGTTCGTCTCCTGTGTCCGCTGTAAGTGGTCATCGCTATTATATTAGCTTTGTAGATCACTACAGTAAGTATGTTTGGCTTTATCCTTTGATAAATAAAAGAGATGCTTTCTCCATTTTTCTTGAGTTCAAAATTCATGTAGAAAATTTTTTGGGCGTTTCATTAAAGCACTCCAAACTGATGGTGTCAAATTTAAACCTTACTTGTCTTCTCAAGGTATCGCTCATCGTTTATCTTGTCCACACACTAGTGCCCAAAATGGTATCGCAGAAAGAAAGCACCCCCACCTTGTCGAGACCGGCCTTACTCTTTTAGCTCGGTCAAATATTCCATTTCATTACTGGCCCTATGCTTTCCAAACTGCCTCATTTCTCATCAATAGAATGCCCACCCCCATTCTCCATAATCTCTCTCCCTACCAGAAATTATTTCATAAAGTACCTGACTACCTTTCCTTACGAATTTTGGTTGTGCTTGCTACCCTCATCTGCGTCCATACCAAACTCATAAGTTTAGTTTTCAGTCCACTCAATGTGTCTTCTTAGGTTACTCGGCTTCGCATAAAGGTTATCAATGTTTGCATGTCCCCTCTGGTCGTATTTACATCTCTCGGGATGTTGTGTTCGACGAATCTTCCTTTACTTTCCATTCTCCTCAGCCCTCCCTCTCTCCCCCTACTCCCACGCCATCACCACCGATCCCCATCTCCATGCCTCTGTTATCTTCCATTGTTCCAGTCCCCTCTTCTCATGCGGGCCCTACCATTGACTCTTCTCCTCCTCCACTATCACCTCCATCACATACTCTTTCTCCACCAGCACCCGCCGATGAGTCCTTCTCCTCGTCCTCATCCTCAGGCTCTCCCAGTCCCCCTCCTATCAGGACCCACCATATGGTCTCTAGAACACAAGATAACATCAGAACACCAAAAGTCTGGCAAGCCACCCGGTATCCCATGCCTACCTGTCTCATGGCTGATTTGGCCACCACTCCTGTCGAACCCACATGTTTCACGCAAGCTTCTAAAGATCCCAAGTAGCGCCAGGCAATGGACACTGAGATGAATGCCTTACTTAAGAATAAAACCTGGTCCCTTGTGCCATACCACCCTACCATGAATCTGGTTGGTTGTAAATGGGTTTTCAAATTAAAACATAAATCTGATGGTTCTCTTGACAGGTATAAGGCCCGCCTGGTGGCCAAGGGTTTTCATCAACAACTAGGATTAGATTATGGTGAGACATTCAGTCCGGTCATCAAACCGACCACTGTTCATACCGTCTGCAGTCTGGCCGTCTCCAAGGGATGGTCTATTCGACAGTTGGATGTGAATAATGCATTTTTGTAGGGTTTTCTTACTGAGACGGTCTACATGGAACAACCTTCGGGGTTCATCAATCCCGCTCATCCCACTCATATATGCAAGCTTCATCGCAGTATCTATGGCCTCAAACAGGCTCCACGGGCCTGGTTTTCTCGTCTCAGCAGTTATCTAGTCACATTGGGCTTTGTAGGCTCCAAGTCTGACATGTCTCTCTTCCTCCGTCGGGTCGGGACAGATCTTCTTCTGGTTCTTATTTATGTGGACGACATCATCATCACAGGTAATGACTCACAGGCTGTTACTCGTCTTATTCAAGAACTAGGCCGGGAGTTTTCATTAAAAGACCTCGGTCCACTGCACTATTTCTTGGGCGTGGAGTGTCATCGTACACCCTCCGGTCTATTTCTCTCTCAACAGAAGTACATCCGTGACTTACTTCTCCGACTCAAGATGGATGGTGTCAAGCCTGTTAGCTCGCCTATGGCCACTTCCTGTATGCTATCCAAGATTGTTGGCAAGTCTCTCTCTGACCCCTTTGTCTATCGAAGTACTGTTGGGGCTCTACAATACTTAAGCTTTACAAGACCCGATATTGCCTTCTCGGTGAATAAGGTCGCTCAGTTCATGCAAGCTCCAACTAATGAGCACTGAAGCGCTGTAAAACGGATTCTCCGTTACCTCAAATCTACCATCTAACATGGCCTATTTCTCTCTCGTCATTCTTCTGCACAGCTTACTGCTTACACCGATGCAGATTGGGCAGGGTTGATCGATGATCGAAAATCTACCAGTGGCTATTGTGTCTTTCTTGGTACAAATCTCATTTCTTGGAGCTCGAAGAAGCAGTATACTGTGGCATGATCTAGCACTGAGGCAGAGTATAGGGGCGTGGCCAATGCTGCAGCAGAGGTCGTTTGGTTGCAGTCATTACTTCGTGAGCTTGGAGTTCCACAATCTCCCCCAATAGTTCTCTGTGACAACCTCGGTGTAACATATCTCTCAATCAATCCTATTCGTCACTCCCGCTCCAAACATGTTGAGATTGATATTCATTTTGTGAGGGACTATGTCGCCAATGGAGTCTTGGATGTTCAGTTTTTCAGCACTAAAGACCAACTAGCAGACATCCTTACTAAGTCTTTGAGCTCTTTAAGATTTTCTATGCTGAAGAACAAGCTTTCGGTTCTTTCGAACCCGCTTCGCTTGCAGGAGGGTGTTAGAGATATCAATGACAACACGTGATCCATGTGAAAGACACCCCTCATGAAATCAATAAGATCCTAAAATCTCTCCATGATTATAGGAACACATGGAGCTCATGGGATTCATGCACCATGTGTTTTTCATTCTTTCTCTCAGTCAATATTTTCCTATTATTTCTCTCAGTTAATATTTTCCTATTGTACCTCCTAAATCAATGTAAACATGTGACCAATATGTGTATATAAATACAACCAAGAACCATAACTAATGGTATCTTGTCTTTATACAAATAAGTCTTCTTCTTCTTATTCTTTATCTTCACTTGTTATTCATTCCAAGCAGCATTTTTACTTGTTGGTTTTCACTCACTCAATCAAGAAGGCAATTGAGCACCTCAACTCATTGTTTAGATGAATAAAGAGGAGAAGTTCTAGAGCCCTTCATAGGGAATGCAACTTCACTTCTTGATTTGAGTTGACCGTTTGTATCATTCATTTTATAATTGTTGCATTTCTACATTATTGACCATTAGATTAGCACTGCACCTATTCATCCCCTCTAGGTGTACTTTCACTAGTATTCCTTACTAGAATAGGTCTCTAGGGTTTATAAATACAACAACAATCTCTTGTAAAAAATAAGTCTTTAGAGTAAGGAATATAAAATCATAGAAGAGACTTTGTAACTTAGGTTTTAATTTCTCTCTTGTAAATATTCTTTCTTATATAAAATTCTAGTTTTTGGAGAAGAAATTATGGTGCTTTAGAAAAAAAAGATCAGAGGAGAAGTAACAACTAGAATTAGATATGATCCCGAATTGGTGTTATCCTTTACTTTCTCTTTTAATTTAATATATGAAGATTGAAATCATGTTTATTATTTTTCTTTACAATTTCTTTATCATGAACTAAATCTCTATAGGTAGCGCATTGATGTAGGCAATTTATATGAAGATTTAATTTTGTTGCTTTTGTGTTAGTTCTATACTACTACTCCTTTCTTCATGTTAGATTCCATGTATGTTAAGTTTTTTTTTCCCTTTTTAATATCTATCAGTTGACGTACATAACTATATTGATGGCTAGGTTGAAAATCAATAGGAGATAACCTAGACGCTTCATAAGATTAGAAACCACTTCCTACACGCTGAGACTAATAGGAGAAGTATAAATTGTGCAATTTTAAGAGAAAAATCACAGATCTTAATGCTGTTTTGGCTAGTAAAATTACTAGATTGATAGCTTGTGGGTTCTAGTTTAGAGATATATTTAATCTTGCTCGATAAAGATTATTAATTAAAATAGAATTTTTTGATTGTTAACATGAGTAATATGTTGTTACTAACACAATCAACTTGTTAATATTGGCTTTAGATAGGGAAAATATTAGGGCAATTGATTTCAATAATTTAATAATTTAATTTCAACAGAAAAGTTGTAGCCCTTTCAGTTTTCTTTTCATAGCATCTTGAATCAGCTGAATTGGATTTCTATAACGAAAGTTATGATCAAAATACTAAAATATGTGCAATGTAAATCTGAACTGACTTCTGGTTGATCAGTCAACGGCAAATCTGCCATAGTTAACGACGAATTCGCCGTTTGACTTTGACTTTTGACTCTGAAATTTTTGTGGATGCTTTATTTTCAAATGTAGATCCTATTTCACTCTCTTAATTAATCTTTGGGTATCTACATCAGTAATTTTCATGCTGCAACTCTATTCTTCATCGTTTTTCAGGGTTTTTCATTTCTTTTCTCTAATTTGTGCTTTTTACCTAATTTCTGCATAAATATAAGAAAATATACTCATGCAATATTAAATGCGTAACAAAAGAGCTATAAAAGTGGTAAAAATATAGATGATAATCACAATTACCTTACTAGTCCCCGAGCAAAACCCTGATCTAAAAATAAAGAAAAGCTAATATCCTACAAAGAAAAATTAAAATCTAACTCACTTTTGTAGGAATTACGATTGCACTTAGCACGTACAACAAGCCGTTAAACCCCAAATTACCCTAGTGGACGAGTGTTGTCTCGTGAGCATTTGCAGTGAATATCCATAAAATTCGGTGAAAAAATAAAATAAGATTAAGAAATAAGGATAAAGAAAATAAAGATAACTGAAAAAAAAATATAAGAATAAAGATAAATGAGAAATATTTTTTTGTCAATAAGCATCACTAATCAATAAGATCAATAGTTTCCACGAGTAATCCTTTTCAAGTTCAATCTCCTATCAAGAAATTTCATTATCTTTTCCTAGAGACTTCAAATCCTAGTATATACTACGATCCTTCCTAAATTTTTCGATCTTATGCATATTTGTGAACGTATGATAGCTCTTAACTTGGAACTTTGATTTAAACTTTCATACTTAAATATATTTTCACAAGATAGAAGTTTCAAAGTATTACACTTCGTTACTTTTAAGCACTTCTTTTTTTTCTTTTTTTTAATATGTACAACTCATCCAATTCTCTTTCGTGTAAATTTCAATGCTTCTTGAGGCCAAGATACCTAACAATTGATCATTAGACCTGTTAATACACATAACTTTTTTTTTCAACTTATCTAATTATTTTTTTTCGTAAATACCAAGGCTTCTTGAGGTCAAAATATCTAGCTAATCAATAATTTAGGTTTGTTATACTTTATATATATATGTCAATATTTTTTTAATATTAAGTAATCCTCATCATCTTAAATTTAAACAAATGTGTAAGTGTGGATAAGATGTATAATACATGTAGACAAATTCTAGATGACATTCAATTTTCAGATTTTTCATCTCTTCTAAAAAAAATCAAGAAATCTATTAATTGATATCTCTATCCAATTCAAATTATATGGTCACTAAATCCTTTAAAACTAGATAATCTTATTGAAATTTTTTTCAGTTAGCAAAAGAAAAAAAATCTAGTAAAATCCTAAAAGAAAAAAAATCTAACCTAAAAATAAAATAAAAAGAAAAATCCTAAACTCCTCCTCATACCTAAATATTTGCATGTCCTCGTACAAAGCAAGATGACTCAGCAACACATGCAAATCACAAATAAATACCACCTCCCCAAAGATCAATTTATCTTTTTAAATTTTTAGACAATCATGAGCAAATTATCTGTCAGAAATTACTCATGTTCATAAAATAAATAGAAAATCATAAACATTAATTAATTGGAAAAAAGTCACCAGGGAAAATTTCAAAATTTAGATCCATATTTTCATGGCGAATCAGCGGTCTGGACGATGATTCCGTCGTCCATACTTCTCGATGATCTTGATATTTTTCTGGCATGTTTCTTCTATTTTGGTGGTTCATCATGTATCTCTGTTTCTCATGTAACACTGGTTCTGAACTGAGGTGAAGAAAAAGAAAAAGTTAGTCTACATATTTATAATAAGTTATCTACTTACCTTGATTCATCGATTTCACCTACGAGAACGCTTGCCACTTTCCCAATGCGTTCTTTTCAGAGGATATTTGGAGGAGCTCAATCTCTTTGTCAACTTAGCTTGAATTCTCTCCAATATATTTATTTTTTTTCCTTTCTCAACTTCGGCCTATGTTTCTTTGATTGATCCTCTTTAAAAATTGCATGTATTGTATCATCTGATCATCAACATGCAGTAAAACATCTTCAACTGGTAAAGAGACACATCCAATATGATCAGAACAACATTGTGTCTGTTTGGTCGGACGTTCGGCCGAATGACACAGTGAG
>JAVJIF010008610.1:0-129085 GCA_038442645.1 Agave tequilana
ACTTTACCATTAACAGAACTTCATAAAAAAAATGTCTCCTTTGTGGGGAAGAACCGTCAACACAAAACCTGGTTTGATCCTCAGACGCGGTCTCAGACGCGGTCTTTGAGTTGATAACCCAGGCGCGGGTTGGATAACCCAGTGCCAATGAACCCTGCACCTCGGATCCTTCACTTAGAGTATTTCTAATTGTGAAGGGTTCGGACACGGTCTTATTTTGCAGAACGCGGATTTGATCCTTGCATTCTGTGCCATCAGCTGCCGATTTTGGTGAATCTGGCACCTGAGTCCAAGCACTTAGAAACTTTTTGTAAGTCTTGGTTTGCAGAACGCGGATTTGCAGGTCTGGACGCAGATTTTGACAATTTCTGCGTCTAGTGTCTTTTCTGCGTCTGAATTGTAGACGCTTAACACCCTTTTCTTTTCTGACAAGATGTCTAATCAAGTGTCTTTTTCTTTTGCAGTGCCACACCCTACTGCGCCACTTGCCAGGAATAGCCACTTCGGGCGCGTAGGTGGTGCCGACCGCAATCTGACCTTTGTGCTGCAAAGGACTGTACCTGCGACTATTGACAAGTCGCAGGAGCGCAAGGAAAGGATCTCTAATGTTGACGAGAGAACCTTTCGGGTGCTCATGACTGATGCAGCATTCACAACGGATGCTCACATCAAGCTGGAGAAGCCTGCCTTCTTCTTTGGAGACCGTGTCAGCGATGGCGGCTATCGTATGTATGACGGGAATATAAGTGGCTCATCAGATAGGGGATAAGAGATACTTTCTTCCAGCCATGGAGAGGATGCTCCCGCTGTCTTATCTCCAACACATGTCCGTCCCTCGGAAGATGAAGTGGGACGTTTCCCGGTATATTCCTGAGATTACTCTCGGTGATTTGAGCTCCCGTAAAGTATACCGTCATGATTGTCATGATAGGACGGTCTTCGGCCTATTCCCCGGGTCACGCAAGTCTGAGCTCCCAGTTGGAGAGATACCAAAGCTCGCCACTACCTTCCTCAACAACTTCATGGAAGCGGAGGGTGATTATCCGGTTGAGTTCCGTTCGCCCGGGTGGGTCCAGTCCACAGAGAATTATTGGTGGGGTAGGATGGTGGGTTTCGTCCTCACCGATCTTGGAGATCTGCTGGAGCATGTGGGATTACGCTCAGCAGTTAGGGCCGTACAGTGGGGTATCCCGCGAAGTGCTCACAACTTCTTCGGGATTCTGGAGCGCTACAATCCTCTGACGGGGACATTCTTCACCCCGGTCGGAGAGATGGGCCTTGCTCTGCATGAGTTGCATGAGGTCTCAGGGCTGGCGACAGGGGACTCTCCCTATGAGGAGTATGTCCCAACCACTGAGGAGCTCAATCTTCTGAAGAAAGGGTCTCCTGAAGTGTATGAGACTTATTGGGAAGTGATGTGTCACTTTCACATTTGCGGTCGGTAACCGCCTGGAGGTCAGGAGGAATCAAGCAGTTGTCTTGGGCCAACTACTTGTTTAACAATGTCAGTAAGAAGGACCATTCGATAACCGACTGGCTTCCAGCTCTGACCAGGAGATTGACGACATGGTCGCCCAGGCCCCTGAAGGCTTCTACACCACAGACTCGAATGAGGATGGCTTCGAACCTGATACGCTTTTCGAAAGCTATCATCATCAAGCTTGGACTCCTATCTCTAGTCGAGCACTGTTGGCGGGCTTCTTGATGATGTGGTTGAAGCGTTGTGTGGTGCCCACGCTGCCACACGAAGTTATTGTTGCTGACGTGGTGTACCCGGCGGTGCTCTTGGCTCATGGCCGTCCCATAGCCCTCCTCCAGGCTGTGGCAGCTGGTATTCAAAGCGGGTTGCGGGCGTTAGCCCAGAATTTCTGCGAGCCGCCAAGACTGTTGATTCCCATGGCCAACCGCTCCTTGACTCAGAGGGGAAGCCGACGGTGAAGCGCAAAACCCTCGGATCGAGCTGCCTTATACGTACCTCATGGCTTGGTACGTGATGCATTGCCCCTTCTTGATGACGCCAGTGCGTGGGAGTGCGCATTCTGTCCCCTTTGTGCAGCGGTTGGAACGTTCGGAATGGTGTGACACCTACATATATTTCATTCGGAGGCGTCTTTCAGAAGCCACGAACTACCAACTCCACTGCTGCTTCCCCGAGATGCCTGGTGCATCTTTCGGGGAGCAATTCACTGATTTCGCAGGCCGGGATGATTTCACGCAGCTGTCCGCGGGAATCTTCTGGTGGTTGATCAACATCCGGCCAGGATATGTGCTGTTCCGGCAAGGGACTTCATGTACAATCGAGCCTTATATGCCGAGTCATTTTGCCCGACAGTTTGGCTATGATCAACTGTATGTCGGCAATCCGAACACTCGACTCGCCTTCGACGGGGAATTGTTCGAAGGTGCCCGAGCTTGGTACTACAGCGTGGCTGGAGGGACAGAAGCAGCCTTCCGCTTGCCTATTGAGGGGCCAAAATGCCGCACCAGCTTCACCTTCTGTACCTGGTACTCTCAGGTTAACCAGTCACCGGACTTCGCCCGGGGTATACGTGCATCGAGAGTATCAATGCCTATCTCGAAACACGGTCGGAGTCTGGTAAGCGCTCGCAAATGGTTGACCAGTATTTAAAGGCTCAGAAGGAGCTCAGGAGAGCATCTCAGAGAGAAGCCAGGAGAGAACCAAGGGAGGAGCCCGAGCCATTCAGAGGGAGGCCGAAAAAGGACCAAGGGAGGAGCCCTCAACAAAAAAAGCTCGACAGCCGGTGAATAAGCGCCGTCAGGGCTCAACCTCCACTGCTGGGCCTGCCCAAAGAAGGTTCGGAGAGATTTGACGGTCGAAGTCTCTCAACCTGAAGACATCCCTGCTGGAGTTGAGGAACCGATGGAAGATAAAGATTTTCCCAACTTAGTCCGTGCTCCCAGGTCGCACAGCAGGAGCCTCAGGATTGCAGAGGAAGGGGAGCCTGCGGACAGGCCCACCGCCACTGACGAGACCGAGGAGCTCGAGGTTGATATAATGACCGGAGACGGTGTTGAAATTCCGGGGATCTCAGCTCAGCCCGAGTCTTCCTCAGCTCAGAGGAGGGATGAGGCACCACAGCCTGGGTCTCCCTCTGTCTTCATTTCCAGTCCTCGGATGGTTGACCCCAGTCCTACCACTGGGGTGTTTAGAGGCAAGGCTCCGGCTACCGAGGCCACTCACCTTGAACTGTCGTCTTCCTTATCCGACACGGAAAGCGATTTTGAGGATGAGGTCGACTATGGTGACGAACCCGCTCCTCCTAATCCGAGCAAATTCTCACATATCTCGGAGGAGGAAATACATGGGTGTGAGCCGGCGACGACGTCACACCAGCGGTTGCTCCTGCTGAAGGTACTCTTTTCACCTTCTGACCTGATCTCCCTTTTCATTTTGAAGAGAAGGTTTTAACATTCTCTATTTATGCTGCAGGGTTGGCTGAGGATGTCGAGGCTGCAACCTCCTCGCGTGTCGAGGAGATGGTACAAGAGTCGACCCAGCTAGAAGGGGTTGAGACTCTAGAGAAGGTAACTATGGAAATCGCGGGGATCTCCATTTTACCGGAAGAGGAGGCAACCACTGAAGCTGGGGAGATTCTCACTCCGCAGGACGAGGAGGCCACTACTGAAGTCGGGAAGACTCCCACTCCGCAGGATTCACCCAAGGGTCTGACATCTTCGGACCTCCAACCTGGTAAGGAAGCTTTGATGTCTTGAGTGTTTTGCTTTTCACCATTGTGGCTGATGTCGCGATAACTTGCAGAGAGAACTGAATGAGCTCAGGTGGAGGAATTGACGTTCAGTGCCCCTCTAGCGGGCCATACAACTCATGCCCTGGCCGAGGTTTCTGAGGAGATCATACTCACTACTCTGTCATCGGCCGTGGCGGTTCTACAGAGATGGCACCTTCAGAAGCGCCAGAGGCTACTTGCTCTTGCCGTGTCAACGTTCAGCACGACTCTGGTGCGAGAAAATCCACCTTACATCCCTTATCCCGTGATGGAAAGGGGGTCGGGGAGCACTTCGGGCGATGACAGGATGGATTCCTGACGCGCAGTACGGTGCAGCAGTTCTTCGATGCGATGCGATCATGCATCGATCTTATCTTGTCTGGGCGTAGCTCTTTTGGCTTTGCCCGGACATTTCTCAGAAACGTGACCGAGAACATCGAATTAACTGGAGGCCCCTCGCTTGCTCAGGCGTGTCTGCGGGGTGGAGCAATTGGAAAGTGACCTGGAAGAGCTGAAGTCTTTGGACAACGCTGACTCTTCTCATGAAGCTCAGGTTACCCTAGATAGGCTCCTTGCTGCCCAAGAACAAGAGCGACAGAGGTGGAAGGACAAATTGCTGAAGAGATCAGCAATCTTGAGCGTTCCAGGCTGAATGTCAGAAATTGACTGACGATTCGAAGGAATCCGAGCTCGTTATGCAGAGCACAGAGCAGGCTATTATGAATGCTCGGCCGCCATTGCGAAGGCAGAAGCCGTGCTGCGCTCAATGAGAAGAAGCTTGCTACCATCAAGAAGAGAATAGAGGAGCAACAAGCTGCGAGGGCACGAGCTGAAGAGAGCCAGTCCATTCATTCCTCTCGGTTGGAATCTCTGCGAGCGCAGCTAGCCGCAAAACCCTTTTTACCTGAAGAGGAGCTGCGGGTCCGAGCTATGATGGAGGCTGAGAAGGCACGTCAGTACAAGATGCATCATCTTAGGGAGCGCATCCGTTCCTTACCGAACCAGGACTTTTAGTCTTCTTTCTCTTCCCTTTTTTGTAAAGAAGAGGACACTCTGTTTACCAAGAGTGTTTGTATTTACTTTTATCATTTTTGATACAATAAAAGTCTTTAAAATTTTTGTTCCATCTTCTTGGCTTCGCTGCAGATGAATTCAGTCCACAATCTTTGATTAACTGACTGTGAATGTTGAACTTAGGTAAAACGCGGCATTACTCCTCCGGGAGACGCGGTCATCAGCTCATTTGAGAGACGCGGTCTTCAGTCCATAGGAACTTAGGCAGACCCAAGTCTTTCTGATGAAACGCAGCGTTAACTCATAGGGAAAACGCGGTCTCAGAGTAACGCGCATCGTTCTGCTAATGCAGACGCGGTTCGAGCGGACGCGAGTGATGCAGCTTTCTGTATTTTCCTTCAGAATGGACTAAGTGTTTTCCCTTAGAAGGGGGCCCGTTTGCCGAAGGGACGCGATTTTGAGTCACGCGGACATTCCTATGGAATGCGGTGGACGCCATTTAATCTGAAAGGGAGACGCAGATTCCTGGACGCGACTTTTACGCCTGCGTCTTGGTGCAATTTCCGAGGCGTTACATGCAGCCTGACATAAAGATTTTAGGAGATCTTTAAACGTCAAGTCTTTACTGTCGATTGGGAAACGGGTCATCCGTTATTTTCCAAGGCAGTTGTCCACTCGTCGATTTTTCATTGGACTTGGGCGTTAATGCCCTTTAATGCAAAACTGGCGCTGACGGTTTGAGATCAGCGCCTGCGACGCTTCCCGAAGCGACGTTCCACGCGTCAGCCTCCCATTGGGCTTTGACGGTCGTGCGGTCATTAAGGCGGCGGTTTTAATTAATGAACCATTAATGACCGTTATCAGGGGTTGCCTATAAATAGGACTCACCCCCTCTCTTTAACAGCGGCTGCTTAGACCGCGCTCTGTTTGAGAGCGAGTACTCTGAGGGACTCTGCCTTCTCCCTTTCTGAAAGATTCCATCTTCTCCCTTCAAGGACCCTATCAAGGGTTTGCCTCCATGGATGAAGGTGCCTCTGTGGATGAAGATGACCCAGAGCTTCATGCTTCTATTTGGTCTCTTTAAACGAAAGCGTCTCTTTGATCGCCTTTCATGTCTCTGTTCTGATGCAGAGAAATCTGCTTTTGACGGAGGCCTCTGCGGGTATGCCATTCCGACCCGCCATGATGTCTTTAGTCCACCCAGACTTGCACTTTGGCATCTCCTGAAGAGATTGTCATCTGGAATTTTCTCATGAAGTCTGAGTTGGTGCATTCCTTCTGGAATTTGCGCCGCCAACTTCCTCTCTGGACGCGAGTGCTGAAATCCTTGGCACTTGGCGCGGGCTTCGCTCATGAAGCTCGCGTTTTAAGGCCATTGACTTGGATGAATTCCAAATTGGGCTGAAATTTTCAGACCCGAATCTTGCAACTCCTGTTTATTCAACAGAGAGATGGCAGTTTTCGGCGTTTGAAGTTTTCGCGTCTTGTGCTTTTAGGCGCGGGCGTAAGATGAGGCTGCGTTTGAATCCTGTGTGTTCCATAGTTCTGATTCGCGTCTGTCTCTGTTGGCGCAGTATTTTAATTGACTGCGTGGGCTCATTCCCGCGTCTGCAGCCTTTGACAATAGCCGCGTCTGTCACTTAGTTTTCTTTTGTTGAAGTACACTAAGTTCCAGATTTTCTAACCCCCTTGTTTATTCTTTGCAGGTAGGCTTGATTGTCCTTTTTCAGGTTCGCTGGCCCCTGGAAGAATATCTCAGCCGGCGGACTTGTTCGATGTTCGTCCACAAGGGAATATATTATGGTCCTCGTCTCCACAAGGGAATATATTATATCCCTGACGAGGACTCGACCCTCGCCAAGGTCTCTTCAGATCCACTGCACCAGTCATGCCTGCTGGCAAGAGATGGTCAGGGTAAGTATGGCGGCGAGGGGGCTACGGTGGATAAGGTGGCAGATAGGATCCTCTTCCTCTCCCACCCCAGAAGTAACATCGAGGACTCCTCATGTCTGCTGGATGGTCTGCTGGGGAAAGAGATGTTCATGAACGAAGGGTTGCAGGACTTTCTGCTGCCACCAGACCTCAAGAACACCATTGCTCTTAGCTTAGTCAGCTAGGGCTCTTTCGATGTTTACATCATACATCGTGGTGTAACCAGCTTCTATTGTAGCCACAAAACATCGCGCACTTGGAATCAGACGCGGCTTTAAGGAGTGAGTGCAACCTCTGAGAGAGAGAGGGACTTCTTTGTACTCCTTAATTGTAACACTCAATCTTATTGTATAAGAGAGCGTTTTTACTGTAACACTCAATCTTATTGTATAAGAGAGCGTTTTGTATCACTTTCATATGTTTGGAAATAAATAAAAGTGACACTTTTCTTTTGCCTCTTTCATTGTCTTGAACTTTTTGTCTTCTGTTAGACGCATAGAAGCAAAGAGTTTTTGACTTTGTCAAAATTATGATGGTAATTTTAATAAGTCAAACTTTGTGGAGAAAGATCCTATTTCAGGAACTCTCACGATATTGTCAGAGGTGTAATATTAACTTGACAGAGATGAAATAATTTTTGGGGACCTGCCACTTTATAAGAGAAAGTGAAAGTAGAATTGGTACCCCCAGGAAGGGTGAACTCTTATCAAGTGTTTGGGATTAACTAGATTGAGCTCAGCTGGGGATTTGATGGAAACACTGTTGATGGTGTAGTATTAACCTAACAATGTTTTTAGGTAGACTTGTTATTCTGTTGAAGAGAATAACAAGTGAGACTAGACTCGTGGGGAATCTAGGAAAGTTTGTTACCGTCAGAGGTGTGATATTAACTTAACGGGTTGGAAGTGGTCTTGTCAGAAGTGTAATGTTAACTTGACAAGGATGTGAGTCAGAGGTGTGATATTAACTTAACTCAGAAGTGTCACTGTCATAGGTGTAATGTTTAACTTGACAGTGAGGGTAATGCTAGAGGTGTAATGTTGAACTTAGCATTGGTCATCTCGGCTTGCATAAGGAAGTCGAGGAAAAGGTCAAAGCCATAGGTGTATTGTTGAACTTAGCAATGACTTGGATGCTAGAGGTGTGGTGTTAACTTAGCATCATTCATTTCAGCTTCGATATGGAAGTCTGAAGAAGAGTGACTGTCAGAGGTGTAATATTAAACCTGGCAGAAACTTGATTACTGTTTAGAGGTGTGGTGTTAAACTTTAACAGTAATTTGTCAGAGGTGTGATATTAACTTGACAAAGATGGACTCATGATAAGAGCAATTTGAGGACCTGTCATTTTATTGGCGAGAATTGACAAGTGAAAATTTTGAAGTGCCAGAGGTGTAGTGTTAACTTGGCAAATTTGAAAATTTGATACTCCGTGTAGAGTTGACAAACAAAACTTGTACTCGACAAGGAATATTGAAAAGTTTCCATTACCAGAGGTATAGTGTTAACTTAGTAATGGTTGTATTTTGTAGACCTACCATTCTGTGGATGAGAATTGGTAGGGGATTTTGGAGGAAAGAGTGGAGCCAAGTCCACTTAGGATTTTTAGCAAACCCTCAGCTATCAACGGATTTGAGGTGCCTTTACCAACTACCGTTTGAGTTGGGCTAGCCATGCTATTCCCCTCAGCATGATGAGTTGTCGAAGACTTATGTTGGGCTTAGAAGCCAACATTTTCTTCTATCCTTAGCCGTCGGAGGCGTTGGATATTAATGAAGAAGCTCTTCTTGGTTTGATCAGAGGTGTACTTTTAACTTGATCAGCGGAAGAATACCATCTAAGGATAGTATTTCTTCAGGAACCTGCCATTGATCGGCATCATGAGTGTATCGCCATTTGAAGTTATAAGGCGATACGATCCATTTGAGTAGACTGACTCTACTACAAATGGTCCTTCCCATTTGGGTTGGAATTTTCCTTTTGTCTTGTGCGTCATTACCATGGGGTCTTCTAACGGCTAAGACAAAATCGCCTTTCTTGAAAGTTCGCACTTTAACTTTCTTATTGAAGGCTTTGGTAATTTGAGCCTGGTAGAGCTTGATTTGTTGTTGGGCCTGCAAACGCTTATCGTCTAAGGCCTCCAGTTCCTGGAGTCGCTGTCGATGCTTCTCCTCGGTCGTCATCTCCGCTGTCAAGGCGACGCGTAGAGATGGAATTTGGATTTCCAGTGGGAGCATGGCTTCACACCCGTATATCAAAGAAAATGGCGTAGCCTTAGTTGGGGTTCGCACAGTTGTGCGGTAAGCCCACAAGCATTCACCCAACTTGTCGTCCCAGTCTCATTGACTTTTCGAGACGAACTTTTTGAGAAGCTTGCCAATAGTCTTGTTGAAAGCTTCTGCGAGGCCATTAGCGGCAGGATAGTATGCCGTTGAGGACACACTCTGGATTCTGAACTTGGCACAGAATCTCTGGAAAGCCTGGCTAATGAACTGGGGTCCATTGTCATGGACAATTCGCCGAGGTACACCAAAGCGGTAAATAACGTGATGTTTCACGAACTTGATCACGTTCGACAACTTGACTTCTTTCAAGGGAATGGCCTCAGCCCACTTAGAGAAATAATCGGTTATTGCCAAAATAAACCGATGTCCTTTTGATGATGGTGGGCTGATAGGGCCAACCACATCCATCCCCCACATTTCAAATGGCAAAGTAGAGGTCGTAGAGTGGAGGTACCCTGGTGCTTGATGGATGAAATCCCCATGCACTTGGCAGGTGTGACATTTTTTAGCATAGGTGACGGCATCAGCAATCATCTTGGGCCAATAATAATCCAATCATTGAAGTCGATGTGCCAGTTTCGGGCCAGGTTGATGGGCTCCACACATACTGTCATGGGCTTCCCTCAATATCTCTTGGGCTTCTTTTGGTGAGAGGCACCGGAGTAAGATCCCGTCATGCGATCGACGATACAATGTTCGTGTAATCGCATTGTAGTAGAATTGGGGGCTTTCCTTCTAATGGCCGCCGCTTCCTTGGCGTCCTCAGGCAGGATGCCGTATAAGACGAAATCAATGTAGGGGAATCGCCAGTCTCTAGGCTCTGGACCGGTTGATGCTTCAAGTGCTTCTTCGCGGGACGACCTCCTGTTGACTCCTGATAATCCTCGAGAGCATTTCTCGGGCAATACAGGTCGTGCTGTAGACGAATATCTTCTCCATTGCTCCAGCTGGAAGAGCTAAGGAGGCAGCCAGGGATGCGAGTGCATCTGCGTGCGTATTTGCCTGCGCGGTATATGGTCGATGTAGAAGCTTGTAAACCCTTCGGCCATGCGGATAGTTGCGTTGTGGTAAGGTACTAAGTCTTCATGTCTGACTTCGTACTCCCCGCGAACTTGGCTGACGATGAGTTTAGAGTCGCCGTATGCCTCGAGATTTTTAACGCCAATCTCATCGGCGAATTGCATCCCAATCAAATGAGCGTTGTACTCCGCTACATTGTTGGAGCAAGGCTCGGTTAACGAGACAGCTCGAGGAATCACATAGTTTTGTGGGGATACGAGTACTACTCCTACCCCTGCTACTACGTGTCCCTTCGGGCTTGTTCTTGATGCACCGTCAAAGAAGAGTTGCCACACTTGACTTTCAAATGATGTCTGAGTCAAACAGACTTCGGCCACTTCATCTGGGAGATCCTCGTAGACTTTGGCTGCCCTCGGATCTGGGTGCTCAGCTAGGAAATCCGCGACTGCTTGTCCCTTAATGGCCTTTTGTGGTAAAAAGCGCATCTCATATTGGGAGAGCAATATGGCCCATTTTGCCAGTCGGCCATTTAGCGATGAAGGTTTAGTCATAAGTAACCTCAGGGGGTTGACTTTTGATATGACGTTTATAGTTTGGCCTACCAGATAGTGTCGCATTTTTTGGATAGCGAACACCAGTGCCAAACATTCCTTCTCGATCGGGTTATACCGATGTTCGGTTCCGATCATTGTTCTACTCAGATAGTAGATTGCTTGCTCTTGTCCTCGATCATCATTCTGAGCTAGTAGAGCTCCTAAAGAATGATCCATTGCCCGGACGTATACCAAGAAAGGCTTTCCGGATACCGGAGCTGCAAGGACTGGTGGTTGGGTGAGGTATTGTTTAATTTTCTCGAATGCTTGTTGACAAGCGTCGTCCCAAATGAACGAGACACCCTTCTTCATCAGCTTAGCGAAGGGTTGGCATCTTCCGGAAAGGTTTGAGATGAACCTGCGGATGTACGCCAATCGTCCCTGTAATCCCCTGAGCTCCTTGAGGCTTCTCGGGGGTTGCATCTCCTGGATAGCGCGGATCTTTTCCGGGTCCAAATGGATTCCTGTGGAAGTTACAATAAATCCTAAGAATTTGCCACTGGCGACCCCCAGGAAGGACTTTGTGGGATTCATCTTCAATTGATGAGCCCGCATGATGTCGAAGACCACCTTCAGGTCCGCTATGTGATCACCTTTAGTGCGGCTTTTTACCGCGATGTCATCAACATAACATTCCACCGTTTTGCGTATCTGCTGATGGAAAATGGTGTTCATGGCCCTTTGGTATGTTGCCCCTGCATTTTTCAGTCTGAAAGGCATGACGGGGTAGCAATATACCCCTAGAGGTGTTCTGAAGGAGGTATGCTTTTCGTCATCAGGATACATTTTGATTTGATTGTATCCTGAGAATCCGTCCATGAAGGACCTTTGTTCGAATCCATAAGTATTATCAATCATGACATCTGTGATCGGCAATGGGAATTCGTCCTTGGGGCAGGCCTCGTTTAGGTCGCGGAAGTTGATGCAAATCCGGATCTTCCCGTTCTTCTTGGAGACGGGAACGATGTTGGCTACCCAGTCGGGATGTTGTTCTTCCCTGACGAAGCCAGAATCAATAAGTTTTCTGACTTCTGATTGAATTGCCTCCATATTTCTGGGCGAAACCGTCGCTGCTGTTGTTTGACAGGCTTTACGTCCGGATTGATGTTGAAGCGGTGCATGGCCACTTGAGGATCAAGTCCTGGCATGTCCTCATAATTCCAGGCGAAGACGTCTATATACTCTTGTACAAGAGATATTAGATCTTTCTTCTCCGAAGGTGACAGGCCGTCACTTATGAAGATGGGCTTAGGGTTAGCCTCATCTCCTAGATTGACTTGAACACCTTATCTTCTGTGGGTGGCTCGCGCTGTTCAAAGCGGGTATCCCAAAGAGTATTTAAATGTTTGATCCAAGGATCTGTATCAGATTGGATCATTTTTTCATTTCCATCTTCCAGGTGGCTTGTCGAAGCCATGTTCACTGAAAGTTCCTTGAAGATGTTGCCGACACTGACATCCGACTCCCAAGATGATGTGTCTGAAGAGTAATCGTTGCTCGACGATTCTTGAGGATCGGAGGCTGATGGGCCGGAGTTGATACGTAGCCCAACCCCCGGCGCGTCCGATGATAATAATCGGGGGCCTTCCCTTTCGGCACAAAGGATCGAAGTAGCGTTCTCCTTCCTTTGCCGAAGTTCAACCCGGGTCTGTTGGTTAGATCGTATCCCATGCACTTCATCATTTTGAGCGCTTTTGGTTCATAATGACTGAGCTGAGGGGATTCCTCCTCACTTTTCGAGTCTTCGCGGGGCATTGGCTCAGACGAGATTCTCCCAAAAGAATTGGTTTTGGCCTTTTCGTCTGGCTGGAACCATGAATATAGATTCTTGCGCATTACCATTGTCTTGGTATGTCTCGAAAGACGACTTCACTGGTACATGCAACGATGTCAAAGCATCTACTGTCGACCAGGGATCGTCATCTATATCAGTGCTAGTATCTGACGGTATTGAATCAGAAGCACACACAGAAAAATACGCAAAATCTAAATCTTCATTAATATACCAACCGCCTACATCATCGGTGGTATTATCGACATCGGGCTTATTAGTGCCTGTTACAAGTGGTTCTAACCCCACAGGCACTCTTCTTTCTCAGGCTCAGTGTCAGCCTCATTACCAGAGTCTGGCTCCTCTGGTTGTGGGGCTTTATCCGTCTCCACGGATCTTGGTACAGCAAAGAGTCGGTGAAATAATTCTCGACCCCTTTTAACGGATACCTTTCGGCGATCAACGTCTGCACATTTCTACTCCCGTCAATGTATTTCATGACTTGGTGGAGAGTGGAGGGAACGATGGAGTTGCGGTGAATCCACGGTCGTCCCAGCAATAGATTGTAGGAAGTGTCGGCGTCGATGATGTAGCATGTCACTTCCGACTTGAGGCTTCCAATCTGAAACCTGAGCTTGATTTTCCCCATCGGACGGGTCTGGTTGGCATTGAACCCATAGATAGTCGTCTGGGTAGGGCTCAAACGATGGGTAGGAATGCCGAGATGTTGCATGACCCGGCGAGGCATGATGCTCAACGCGGATCCTGGATCTACCTGGATGCGGTTCACCTCAGACGATCCAATATACCCTGTGAAGTACAGGGGTCGATCATGCTTCCTTTAACCTGCATATCATGTGCCGTGAAGGTGATGCAGGGGGCATTCTGGGAGGTGTGGAGGCAATCCTCTACATCTTCCTCCTTTGGCACCTGGGTCATAAAGACCTCAGCATTTGCCAGAGCTTCTTGTAGAGCTTCCCTGGTAGACTTTGATAGTCTAAGAAGTTCATACAAGGTAATGTGTGCCGGAATGTTGGCCAACTGAGCCAGGACATCAAAGCGGTAAGGTGCCGTAGATCCTTCCGCGATGCCCTTTTGAAGGGCTCGAGAAAATCGAGTCTCCTTCTGCTTCTCCACAGGTGGCTTGTGGAGGGCCTGACTGGCTCCGCAGTTGGTTGTGGAGGGGCTACTGCCGTCTCGCCGTACTGTTTCAAGTACGCCTGTCCTGAACGGGTTCCCGCCATTGGTGGGTTGGGCTCTGCGGCCAAGACTATCGTTTCCTCCTCTGAGTCGGTCAGTGAAGGGATATCAGTCTCCGCTTCTTGGGAAGAGGCGCATACCACATTGCAAGACGAGGCTTTGCCTTGCCTTTGGATTTCCTGTTGGTCACAGTAGTCCATTGCCGTGCATCGACAAGGTCAGGGTGGACCCACATGATTTCCCTTGAGGTGTAGGGACGGGTACCAAGACGAGACTTTTGCCTTGCCTTTGGATTTCCTGTTGGTCACAGTAGTCCATTGCCGTGCATCGACAAGGTCAGGGTGGACCCACATGATTTCCCTTTGAGGTGTAGGGACGGGTACCAAGCCTTTCTCTTGCTGCTGGTGAGGGTCTGTGTTGACCACTCTTAGCTATCCTCTCGGAACAGGAGTTACCCCGCGGGCGTTGGGGGGTTGTCTTCCGAACTGGAGAACCGACGTCACATAGCCGTCACCTTCTTCTGCTCTGGTCGGAGCTTTAACACCTCCGCGTCAATCAGAGCTTGAAGGACGTCCTTGAAGATGTAGCAGCTTTTGGTAGGGTGTCCCAACATTCTGTGGTATAGACAGTAGTTGGGATTGTCGGTCTTGCCGACTTCCTCTGGGTGCCTAGCTTCAGGGAGTTTCAGTCGATTGCTCTTGTTAAGTAGTTTGAAGAGTGAGTCGACATGTTCCTCCTTAAAGGAATATTGCTTGTTGGCGCGAGGCTGACTTGAAGAGCCACTCGCCTTGCCTGATGAGGTTTGGCGGGAGATTTGGTCTCCGTTGCCAAATTATCCTTCCGCTTTGTTTGGAGGGATGTGTCTGGCGCACGCCTTGTCGACCTTTCCGGCCTAGGTTACCTTCCTCCGCTCTGAAGCGGGCGACAATCTCCTCAGCCTGTTCACCTTGTTGGACTAATTGCTTCCAGGTGCGGCTTTCAGCAACTCCTATTTGAGCAAGGAGTGAGGTTTGGAGATTGTGGCGGCATGTTTCCACCAGGGTGGCCTGGGTCATACCGCTTGGACACCGGAGTGCCATGTTCCGAAATCTTTCCACGAAAGATTTGACGGACTCCTCTTTCCGCTGTTTGGTAGCCAAAAGGGTGGGCATCGTGACTTCGGAGTCATCTTCGAAGAAGCGTGTTAAGAACAACTTCTCCAGATCGCCCCAGTTCTTGATAGAACCTTCTGGGAGCTTCATGAACCATTCAAAGGCCAACCCTTTCAGGGTGCCGATGAACAGACGCGCCAGGATAGCATCGTTGTCTACTACATTCCCGGTTTGGGATTTGAAGTAATAGATGTGCTGGTTGGGTGACCCCTTCCCGTCGAATGCTTGGAGGGTCGGAGCTTTGAACTTAGGAGGGTATGGAACTAAGTCCCACTCAGCCGGATAGGGCCGGACCACTCCTACTTCTTGGAGGTCTTTGCGATTGGCAAGGGCCTCGAGGCGTCGCTCCAGTTGACTCATTCTTTTAGCATGAGCCTTCCCCGGGTCTTGGTCGCCTTTTACTTGCGACGAGGATTTGGGCGAATCCGCAGCAGATCGCCGCGTCTCCTCAGAAGGTTCGGAAGATGAGATTTCTCCCTCTCTCCTTTTGCCCTTTGACTTTTTAGGAGGAGACCTCCTCCTGTCTTCGAGCAGCTGTGCAATTGCCTGCTTGAGGGAGTTGATAGATTCCTGTTGAGAAAGAATCATATCCATTTGCGCCTTCTGGATCTACTCTAAACGTCTAGTCGTCTCCTCAGGAGTGCCTGTCATGTAAGCGGAGGTCTCCTTCTCGACGGAAGAGTTCGAAGCCCTAGATTCCGCTACGGCGGAGTGAGAATCATTCACTTCAACGCCACGGGCTAAGGCATTATAGTCAATTGGGGGAATGGCCCCCGTCAGGGTGCGAGTGTGTCGATACACCCCTTCCGGTTCAGAGTCAGACTCGGACTCATTTGAGCTGACTGCAAGTTGTTTTCCCTTGCTCCTGCTTGTCATATTCGCAGTGAGCTCCGGGTACTCGACGTCAGAAAAGGTTCTCCTTCTGTGGGAGCGTCTTCTTTTAGCTGACAGGGGAATCAGGGTCAGCTGTCTGACTAAAGACTGCTGATGTACGCCTGATCCGCAACGGCACTCAGAGAGCATATGGATGAGCCGTTGGCAGCAACACGACGAAGTGGCCTGATTGGCACTTCTTTTCTTCGTCAAATAATCCCTCAAATCCATGGGAGGGGGATTGAAAGGATTAGCCTCGCAACGTTGAAGACGGGAGGTATCCATGTGCTGTACAGCATGGACGCGGGCATCAGGGACGCGGTTCTTGCGCCGCAGCTGTTCAGCGCGCGTCTGGCGTCTCTGTTGAGACAAAACGCGCCTGTCGCGTTGCCGTTTGGTGTGTCGGAGCAGAGACACTTGAGAGAGGATGGGCTGCTGGGCCCCACGCCTATGGGCTCGTGCCTCTTGCGCTTGACGAGGCGCAGAGGTCTCACCTTGGCGTTTGGTGAGTTGGTCCTCAGAGGACCTAACTGAAGGAATCTCGCGTTTGGGGCGCCAAACGCGGATTTCACGTACTGGACGTGGCACGGGCAAGGCGCGAGATTGTACGTCGCGTCCAGCCTCAGTTGGACAACCAACGGTTCCAACTTGCAGCTGACGCGCACGTCTCCTCTGTCGACGCTCAGCGTTTCGATTGCGTCGAGGAGGTGGAGAGAGACCAACAACATCCTGATGTTGAACATCAGGGACTTTAACCACGCGGGTCTCCTGAGAGACGCTGACGCGGGTGTTCTGTGCAACGCGGTTGGTCGCAAAGGCAGTTGTGCCTGGGACTACGCGGGCCTTCTGAGAGGCGTGGGCGCGTGTACCTTGCTTGGCACAGTCGGCAGCATGGGAGCTCGAGAAAGCCACAGATCGGGCCTCGAGGCCATTCCCCGTCGAGACCCGGCGGCAGACGCGGGCCTTTGGGCTCTTGGAGCCTGAGGAGAGAAACTCTTCGTATTTCGCCTGGTCGAACTCGACAACGAGCGATTCGACCATCTTCCCCTTACGGAGGACGTCATCCTGCGCCACTATTTGCTCATCAGTGACAAATGTAGTCCCCAGCGGAGTCGCCATCTCTTGTACGCGCCAGAAAAGAAAGAGATTTAGTGATGGGTGTAAAGATTTCCTTGAATCAAATGAAACTATTACAACCAAAAACCACTTTTCCTTCCAGTTACAAGGGAGGGAGGATGTTGAATCTTGAATCCCCCCTTGTTTAATGCTGGGTTCTTCGTGTGGCGGTGGAGAGTGAGTCTTGTTCTCCGTTGACGGATGACCGTCTGGACCTTCGGGGATCTTCTCTTTGGCAGGTAGAGGGAGTAACACAGCTCCGTCTACCAAAACTCTCAAAGAGAAGGTAGGCGAAGAGCAGCTAGTACGCAGCAAGCTTGCTGAAGAGTCTTCTCTCTCTCTTTGTTGATGATCTCCTCTTTGATGCCTGGTCCTTTTCTTTTTTATATCGCCCTTCTGATTATTGCCGATTGCCCTTTTTATTGCCGATTCTCCAATCGTCCGGACCTCATAGCAAACGAGGCTATTTATAGAGGTCCCAGGGGTGAACATGCCCCCTGAAAACGCTCCACAATGAGGGCCACTTCCCGCTATTTGTGCGGTGACTGGCCCCGTAATCCGGGTGGTTACAACTGAGGCGCGGGTTTAGACCCACGCGCCTTGTTGCTGAGACGCGGGTGTCGCGCCTTGATGCTGAGACGCGGGTGTCGAGCCAACGCGCCTTGATGCTGAGACGCGGGTGTCGAGCCAACGCGCCTTGATGCTGAGACGCGGGTGTCGAGCCAACGCGCCTTGATGCTGAGACGCGGGTGTCGATACCTCGCGTCTAGAACTTGAGACTCTACTTTTATTGGCTTGTCTTTTAGTGACTTTTAGACAGCCTACATAGAGTTAGATAGAGAAAGATTTAAAACTGGGATTAGGGTTTTGGAGGAGGAAAAAAAGATAAGAAAGGAGACATGCTAGTTATGAAAATACACCTAGAGGGGGTGAATAGGTGTATGGCTAATGTAATGACAAATGATGCGGAATTAAAAACTAATTGCAACACACTAAGTGTAACCAAAGAGTGTAGCTGAATTCCCGGTAACGGGCTCTGAATTATCTACTCTAAATTCCTCTAAATAAGAGTTGAGGTGCTATATGAAGCTCTCTGGTGCAACACTAGTGAGGCACACAATCAATACCAAGCATATATATAATATGAACAATATGATGTAATGTAAAGATATAAAAAAGATAGAGTTTAGAGATAGTGGATCAATCGCAAACACCGAGATATGTTCGAAGTTTGAGCCACTGTTCTATGTCCCCGCCTTCACACAGAAGAATTTTCACTATACGTCCACACAGGACCTCCCACACAGGGAACCTCCACTAAGGATTAAGCAAATACAGACTTAGGAGTATACGACTCCTCTCTCCAACAACAACCACCTCTACACAAGAGGCAAGACACAAAGCCAAAAACAATAATCACCTCACACAAGAGGGATAAGGCAGTAAGCCAAACAACAATCACCTCATACAAGAGGGATAAGACACTAAGTCAAAACTCCACCAGAATCACCTCTACACAAGAGGGATAACAACAAACACAAAACACAACCTCCTCTACACTTAGAGGGATAGGCACAAAGCCAAAAGCAAAGAGAAAGTTACAATCTTGGTGATCTCAAAGACCACAAACCAATTTTCTCACAAAAATAAGATCCTATGGATAGGATAGATATGATAGCTCAAGTGTGAGAATACAAGGTGTTTGGAAAACAAATCACAAAGAAAAATACTTGGGAAAATGCTAGATAAAGATAGAAATGAAGTTTAAAACCAATATCCCAAATACTCTATTTTTCTTTGATTTTTTCAACTCTTAAAAACAAATAAAGATAAATATTTTTGACACAAAACTTCTTCACAAACTTGCTGCTAAAATACTTGTATAGATAAAAAATTTTACTCTTGAAATTCTTGTAGAAAACAGCTCAAGAGATGGGTATTTATAACCCTCTCAAAAATTTACCCGTTGGCAGCAGGAAAGGGCAGAAATGCCCTTCCGGTCGACTGCCCTGTCGACCAGCGCAACGGTCATATTTCTGATCGTTGTACCTCCGATCGACCGCCCGGTCGACCGGGCCAAGCCTTTGGTCGATCGCCCGGTCAACCGGCCAGCACCCGAGAGTTGGGTGCTTTCAGTCAGTCGATCGCGCGGTCGACCGGCCTTTTAGGGTGGCCATTTACACGTTTGTCTGCACATCGGTCGACCGCCAGCTGAGTCTGCCTAGGAAATTATAGGTCTGAAAACTTGGTTAATTTAATACCAATTAAATCCCATAAATACACATAAATTTCATAAAAATAAGTTCTTATAAGATCTTTAAATAACAAATATGTGTGACCAAAATTCAACACATATTACAAACTATTTGAATCGTTTTTGTGATTTAGAAATTAGGCTTAAACACAAAATCGATATTTTCTAAAAACTAAACTTTGAAATAGAAATCCGATTTTTCCCATACTTGTATAAATACAAAAACACGATATTTAAACTCTTTTGAAGCATAGAGTGTATGGATAGAATGCAATACACATATAAGATATATATATATATATATATATATCTGTTTTTGATATAAAATCCAAAACCCGTTAAACCAAAAATCAAACTTTAAACTTGTGTGTGTGTGAACTTGAACATATCAACACTATCTAATCTTTACACAAGATCTAAACTAAATATAAACCGAAGTCTTCTTGTAGAACTCCTTCTCCAAGTCGACTCGATCCAAACACGATCCAACGAGCTTGACTCCAACCGCGTGCTAGATGCGATCTTAACACGCGAGCTCTTGAATCAACACGTGTTAGTTCTCAAAACTCCTTTGTTGAAGCTAAACACCTACTAATATATTAGTCAACAACTGAAACTATATAAATACAAGATTATTATTAAACTATAACTACATGAGTTAATCATCATCAAAACTAGAGCGATGGGCCTTTAGGCCAACAATCTCCCCCTTTTGATGATGATAAAACTCATGGAGTTATATATGCATGGATTAAAGATAAGCTCCATAGAAGCTCCCCCATAACTCATGCATAGTAATAAACATAAAGATATTCAATGAAATGCATAAACCAAAACAAAACATATATGCATAAATAAGAAAATAAACATGCATAGCAATTCTTCTCTCCCTTTTTGCATAAACAAGGAAATGAAATAAACATGTATATATAAACTCTCTAAATACATATCCCCCATTTTGTCAATTCATCAACAAAGGGGCGAAAGAAAAACAAGCAATAAAAATATATATGTGATATACATTCATGAAGAGGAGAGACGTAAAGTTAACTCCCCCGCATACATGCATTTATAAGAAAAGAGATGACTAAACCCTAACCACATAAAGCATAATATACAATGTATAAGTGGAGATGTAAAGCTCTCCCTACACACATGTATCACATAAAGAAGAGAGGTCAAGCTCCTCAATGTGAGATACACTCAACATGAATCTATATATAGAGGAGATGTTAAGCTCCCCTTGCATATAAGAAATACATATCAAAACATGTTGAAATCACTTATAAAACAAATTTATGAATTTTCTTGAAGTCAACAAAACAAATTTTGAACCAATGAAATTAAATTGTAGATACCAATTAAAAATTGTAGTTGACAAGAACAAATGTTGGTACCACTTGTAAATAAACAAAAAATTTAAGATACCAATAGAAGATTTTTTATACCAATTAACATGGCACATTGTAAGTTTGATACCAATTGAAATCAAATTGTACCAACTAAAAATATCTTGTAAATTTTGGTACCAATTGAAAGTAAAAACAAAATTTTAGGTAAACAAAACTCATTTTGCAATAAGGATACCAAATTGAGAAAATACCAATTTAAGATTATTAATACCAATATTGAAAATGTTAGCATATACCAAAATAAAGTATTTTTCATCATAAAGAGTGGGAGTAAGATACCAATTGAAAATAAAACTGATTGAAAGATAACACACGAATTTTTCTCTCCCTTTATGAAATACCAATAAAAATAATGCATAAGCTTGTATAAGATACCAATTGAAAAATAATTATCATTATGGACTAAATCAAGATTAGCAAGAAATAATTTGTGCTTTAAGATGTAAAGATGTTGTAAGCACAATCAAATCAAATATATATGTATGAAAATGAATATATCAATTGAAATTGATACTAATTGAAATTTGAAGCATACATATATATGAAACACATATGAGTATACAAAAATAAAGTATCATGAAGATCATGTATATATCATAGCTATCCACCCTATTCATGCACATGTTTAAAAGGTTTTCAATTTAAAATATACAAGGCATGGTCGCCCAACCATCCGCCCTTAGATGGTAGGAGTTTTCAAAAATCATTATTTGAAAATATTTTAGCATATTTGAAAATCACTTCTAGATGAAGAATAAAGACTAGTTTAAAGATAATTTTTGAAACTAGTACGAAATCCTCCAAGTAAGGAATAAAATAAGAATATATCCATGAGATCAAGAAAATCACACAATAATTGACACTCAAGGTCTATAAAGCACATATATGCTCATGAAACAAAAATCATGAGTGAATACCAAACATAAAGTGTAAAAATCATGTAATCAATAAAATCATGAAAATGGACAATAAAGGTCAATAAAATTCCTTTTATAAACATGAAAAACATAAAGATTTAATTCATCAAAATAATACCAACTTCAAGCCATATGTATGTTTTGTCTAAACTAGAAGTATACATACATATCCCAAATACAAATGAGTCCATAATAAAAATTTGCATGAAAAGCAAATGGCTCTAGGATAGACATGTATATCTAAAGTTTTGACAAAATTGGCATATACATGAAGCTAAATACATTATTATGAAAACATATGTAGAAAAATAAGGAATACAAGTTGAAATGCAAGAATCATCAAAACTAAGCTATACATGTACATCTAATAAGTTACAAATGAGCGACATAGTACAAACATATAATAATCAAATGTGGCTCACTAGTTGTACAAGTAAAAACACAAGTTTTAATGAAAACTACATCTAAATATGTAATCAAAACATGAAGCATAGAAGAAAACATAAATCAATATGATCATTATGTTAAATGCACATGTTTTAGGCTAGAATATGCACAATAGCTAAACTATCATAAAAACACAAAAGATGTAAATCCATATGAACATGAGTGTATCTCAAAAGACTATCTATGTATATCACATGTCTAATTTACATTGCATCAAAAATGAACATGGAAAATCAAAACATGCTAAAAATTAATACTATGAAAGCATGTAAACTAAATGGGAGTTAGAGATAGTTACCAAAATCATTAGGCTAATCTCTAGATCTCCAAACTATGGTGGTCCACTCCACCAAACTTTCCTTAAAAGTGATGCATCCAAATTATCATCATTTAGCTTGGAACGCATCCACTGTCAAGGCACCAATACCTCTCACGTCATGTGAGAGTCCACACCTGCATCAAATACAATAGGGGTGAATTTTGCTACCCATATCTTATTGGGTCCATGGGGGTTAGTACCGTTCCTAGCCCAAATAAATTTATTTGCAAAATTTGAATCATTTATTCTATCATAATAACATTTTGTAAGGTGGCATGTACGTCCACAATGTGTACAAGTGTACACATGAGCATACATAGAATCATGTGTGTGAGCATGATGAGCATGTATATGCCGTGTATGGTGTGCATCATATGTGGTGCATATTTCTTGCGAAACATGAATTCTAATTTCTTGTGATCCATAGCACATTGGCTCAAAGTGGAGCCCAAACAATCAATACTTTTCTTCAACATACATATATCACTTTTAATACTTGAAGACAAAGTGGAGCAACCAACATGTCTATCAATGGAAGAAGAAGCAATAGGAACATGACAAACATTAGTATCAAAATCATTTTTCAAAGAAGAGTTTTCTTTGAAACCAAATCCAATTCTTTTGAAATTAAATCAATTTTATTTTTAAAGAATTGTTCTCTTGTAAAACAAAATAAAGTTTTGAAGACAAAACCTCATTTTTCTTCAAAACTTCATTACAATCATTTTTATTTTTCAAAATTTTGTTTTCATTTAGGGCACGGTCAAGTGGGTATTTCAAGGAGTCCCTTTCACTTGAAATCTCATCTCTCTCTTGCAAAACCAAATCAACTTTTGAAAACAAGTTCTTATTTTCTTCTTTTAATTTAAAGCTTTTCTTTTCAAAACTTTATATTTTGCTAGCAAGTTTTCACAAACAATAGATAGTTCTTCATTTAATGCATCGGCATCTATAATGTCATCACCTGAAGAACTAGCACAATCATCTAGTTGAGTATCCAAATGTACCTCAAGGGAGTCATTCCCTTGGACCATGTAGCAAGCTTGTTCGGATTCTTCTCTACTAGATTCCTTCTCTACATATTTAGTCGTTTGAAGCTTGTGAGAGATCAATGTGTTCCACACTGTAAAAGCGGAATCACAATGAGAAACCATAGACAAGTAATCTCTGCTTAATGTTTGCTTTAATGCATCTAAGGCTTGCTCATTTGCCTCTATGTACTTGGCATTACCAGAATAGGTTTTCTGGTAGTGGCAAGATAAACATACAAACCTAGGACTTTTAAATAAGCACTCATTCTAAGCTTCCATATATCGATGTTAGAAACATCAAATATTGGAGGGGCAAGATGATCCATGAGTGTGTGTGAGCAAATATGTGTGCAAATACAACTCTAGATTAGCAATCCATGATCTTACTCCTAGGTGATTAAACCTAATATCAGGAGCGTAGGCTCTGATACCAATTGAAAATACACCTAAAGAGGGGCGAATAGGTGTATGACTAATCTAATGACAAATGATGCGGAATTAAAAACTAATTGCAACACACTAAGTGTAGCCAAAGAGTGTAGCCGAATTCTCGGTGACGGGCTCTGAACTATCTACTCTAAATTTCTCTAAATAAGAGTTGAGGTGCTATATGAAGCTCTCTTGGTTCAACACTAGTGAGGCACACAATCAATACCAAGCATATATATGATATGAACAATATGATGTAATGCAAGAAATAAAAGAGAGAGAGTTTATAGATAGTGGATCAATCGCAAACACTGAGATATGTTTCGAGATTCGAGCCACTGTTCTACGTCCTCGCCTTCACATAGAAGGATTTCCACTATACGTCCACACAGGACCTCCCACACAGGGAACCTCTACTGAGTATTTGGTAAATACAAATTTAGGAGTACACACTCCTCTCTCCAACAACAACCACCTTTACACAAACGGCAGGGCACAAAGCCAAAAATAACAATCACCTCATACAAGAGGGAAAAGACACTAAGCCAAACAATAATCACCTCACACAAGAGGGTTAAGGCACTAAGCCAAAACACTACTACAATCACCTCTACACAAGAGGGATAACAACAAACCCAAAGCACAATCTCCTCTACACTTAGAGGGATAGGCACAAAGCCAAAAGCAAAGAGAAAGTTACAATCTTGGTGATCTCAAAGATCACAAGCAACCTTGGTGATCTCAATAGACCACAAACCAATTTTCTCACAAAAATAAGATCCTATAGATAGGATAGATATGATAGCTCAAGTGTGAGAATACAAGGTGTTTGGAAAATAAATCACAAAGAAAAACACTTGGGAAAATGCTAAATTAAGATAGAAATGAAGATCAAAACCAATATCTCAAATACTCTATTTTTGTTTGATTTTTCCAACCCTTGAAAATAAATAAAGTTAAATCTTTTTAACACAAAAACTCTTCACAAACTTGCTGGCAAAATACTTGTATAGATAGAAAAATTTTGCTCTTGAAATTCTTGTAGAAAACAGCCCAAGAGATGGGTATTTATAGCCCTCTCAAAAATCTACCTGTTGACAGCAGGAAAGGGCAGAAATGCCCTTCCGGTCGACCGGCACAACGGTCATATTTCTGACCATTGTGCCTCCGGTCGACCGCCCAGTCAACGGGCCAAGCCTTCGGTCGACTGGCCAGCACTCGAGAGTTGGGTGCTTTCAGTCGGTCGACCGCGCGGTCGACCGGCCTTTTAGGCTGGCCATGTGCACATTTGCGTGCACATCGGTCGACCGGTCCCGTCGACCGACTCCTGCTCCGGTCGACCGTCCGATCGACCGCCAGCTGATTCTGGTTGTGAAATTATAGGTTTGAAAACTTAGTTAATTTAATACCAATTAAATCCCATAAATACATATAAATTTCACAAAAATAAGTTCTTATAAGATCTTTGAATAACAAATTTGTGTGACCAAAAATCAACATATATTATGAACTATCTGAACCATATTTGTGATATAGAAATTAGGCTTAAACACAAAATCAGTATTTTTCAAAAACCAAACTTTGAAATGGAAATCTGATTTTTCTCAAACTTATATAAGTACAAAAACACGATATTTAAACTCTTTTGAAGCATAGAGTGTATGGATAGAATCCAATACACATATAAGATATATATATATATATATATATATATATATATATATATATATATATATATATATATATATATGGGCTTACTGTACCTCAGCCTGCAGGCTGAGAGAGTTTTCTCAGCCTGCGGGCGTGGCAACATCACTGCCCCACATCTGTAATAATTTTGGCGGACAAAATCCTGTAAAATCTCGCCCAATTTAATGCCAGTCACCTCAACATTGTAATTTCCGAAAATACCCTCCTCACAACTTTTTATCGACCTTGGTAGCAGTCCTCAGAAAAAGACTGCGACCATGGTAGCAGTCCTCAGAAAAAGACTGCGACCTTGGTAGCAGTCCTCAGAAAAAGACTGCGACCATGGTAGCAGTCCTCAGAAAAAGACTGCGACCTTGGTAGCAGTCCTCAGAAAAAAAACTGCGACCTTGGTAACAGTCCTCAGAAAAAGACTGCGACCTTGGTAGCAGTCCTTAGAAAAGACTGCGACCGTGGTAGCAGTTCTCATAAAAACACTGCGACCTTGGTAGCAGTCCTCAGAAAAAGACTGCGACCTTGGTAGCAGTCCTTAGAAAAGACTGCGACCGTGGTAGCAGTTCTCATAAGTACTGCGACTATATTAAAAAATCATTAAATATCAAATCAGATAAAAAAATTAAAGAAGCATTCAAATTAGTTTCGTGATTTAATAAAGTAGCATTCACTGTCTTTTGCCGGAAAAGTGGCTTTTCATAAGGGGTATTTGGTAATTTAACTTCTCCCTAAAAGCGGGCCGCAAGTCAGTGAGGTGACAAATTGAGCCACGTCACCGCAGGCTGAGAGAGTACTCTCAGCCCGCGGGCTGATATACATTTTTCTCTATATATATATATATAGAGTAGTCTTCGTGTGAGAAACTTTCTCACACGAAGACCGGGAGAAAACTATATAGGAGCTTTTATGTGGATGATCCGAACCGTTCATCTTGATCTATATACTTTATTTAGACTATCAATTAAAAATCACGCGAGTCCGAACTTTTTACCCATACAACAAGTGGTTACAAAACATATGTTATATTCATCGTAGAATGAAGATGTCACTTGATGCATCGGTAAAAAAAGTTGGAATCGCGTGATTTTTTATTGGTAGTCTAATTAGAGTATGTAGATCATGATGAACGGTTCGGATCATCCATAAAATCTCTCTTATATGGTTTTCTCACGAAGCTTATTATGAGAAAGTTTCTCATTTGAAAATTTTCCTATATATATATATATATATATATATATATATATATATATATATATATATATATATATATATATATATATGTTTTTTATATGAAACCCAAAACAGCTTAAACCAAAAACCAAACTTTCAAATTGTGTGTATATGTGTGTGTGTGTGTGAACTTGAGCATATCAACACTATCTAATCTTTACACAAGATCTAAACTAAATACAAACCAAAGTCTTCTTGTAGAACTTCTTCTCCAAGTTGACTCGATTTGTAATGCCCTGTTCCCAGAATACGTACTTAGTTGCGTATTCAGCTTTTCGACCGTATTTTTCGATTTACTTCCTGTATTTGATCGATTTCACTTTCAAATATCATTTCCAATATATTAGATTTTCTATGATTTTCTGGATTTTTCCTGAATTAAAATGAATTTCTTCAAAACCGGTGTCGACCAGTGTCGCTGATCGATTCCTGGAATTTAATTCTCAAACAGTTAGGAATTTCTAGATGGTCCTTTAGACTTTATTTCTTGGAATCATATTCCCTACTTAAATACTTTTTCTGAGAATTTTATAAATTTATGAAAACTCCAACGGAGTCGGTAGATAACTGATTCCGGGATTTTTAGTTTTAAAAGTATAAAGTATTTCTTAAAAAGGATTTCACTATTAGTCTTCATATATTATTATTGATTTTTGGTAAAATTTACGAGTCGTTCCGAGATACTTGAATTTCGGACGATTTCGGTATTTTCCGAAACGTTTTCCGCATACTTGATTTAAACCTAGGAATCCATGTTTTCAATATTTTCAATTTCCAAGTGAGAGTAAATATCTTCCTATATGAATTTCTTTCCATTTTTCCTTTCCTTTATTCCTCCTTCTCCACAACCACAAACTTTTCCCATTTTTCCAAAAATTCAAATCTCTTCCATAATTCCAATTTTCCACTTAATCCCACTCACTTTCACCTAATCCTTTTTAAATCCCACTCATTCTCTCTCTCCCCATGGCCGGCCAAGTGGCCAAGGAGAAGGACACTCATCTCACCCCCCTATTTACACAAAACCCCCTCTCATTTCCTTTATTGCATCTCCTTTACAAAAATCTAACACCTATATAAACAATCTCTTTACATTCTTTTCCCTTTTTCTTCATTTCACCTAAGTGTTAGCCCTCACCAAGAAGTCTCTCCTCCTTCTCAACCTCAACCCTAGCTCCAAGAACCACCTCAAGGACTTCATCCCCACCTCAAACAACTGATTTGGAGCTTGGATCGTAGCTCTTTCCGTCGCCAAGGATCACATAGGTGCCATTTGACGACCACACTCTTCCCGGACTCGTAAAGCTTCAATCGAACCCATCCTAGTGAGTATATCTACTCACCAAGACTTGTGAATTCCTTTGTGTACTTGTGTTGACAATTCATGTTCACTTGAGCCATAAAAATCACATTTTTAGACCCTCAAACAAAACCCTAGAAATCTGTTCTGTTTGCTATTTTCCCACAATTAGTCGACTAGACCTAGGGACTAGTCGACTAATCCACTGTAGTTGAAACTTAAACTTTTCTGATTTCACAGTTTTAGTCGACTAGGCCAGATTTCCAGTCGACTAGAGACCCTATTAGTCGACTACCCATTTCCCCCAGTCGACTCCTGTTTTCCTGAAATGAAACATCAACTCTCTGTATCTTAGACTTAGTCGACTTAGGTATCCATTAGTCGACTAGTAGTTCCCTGTTAGTCGACTACCCTTACAACTCTAGTCGACTAACTTTCTCTGAAACAGAACCCAACTCTCTGTTTCCCAGTTTTAGTCGACTCATCCAGACTAGTAGTCGACTTAAGACCCCTATTAGTCGACTAACCCTTCAACCTAGTCGACTAATTCTGACTGTTTGACTTAGTTAATTCTGTTCTGAACTTGGATCTTATTGATGATACATGTGTAATATATTATTCCTGTTTATGCTTCATAACTGATATTACACGACATGTTACTTGATGGATCTCACCACTTGTTACTTCATGAATTGTTATTACATATTCTCGTTTCATGACTCGTTAAATAGTGAACATCACCTTTTATCATGCTATCTCTTAAACCAAGCATGATGCACTTGACTTTTTGTATAAAATGGACCAACTTACACATGGGTCGGGGGAAAACATGCGGATATCGATATGTGTTCGTGTTTACAGTGGCTTTAGGTATATTGTACAATTATATTTCCGGTCTGACCTGAGGGCCTCCAGGGGACCGAGGGGAGTGCTTGCTCCCTCTTCCTGATACAGTCATGACAAAGGGCATACATAAGTCCCTCCTGATAGGCCTTGCGGCTGGTTCCGTCATCAAGCAACGGAACACCCTGGACCGTGGTCCGGGCATGCACGGGACCCACTGTAAACATAGTTCGTCGATACAACCGCTGTTTCCAATAACAACCTTGCTTTACTAGGATATGGATCTATGTGCTCTGGGACGCTGGGTCACATAGTTAGATATCACAGTAAGACAAGTAATAATAATAAGACGTTAACTGTAGATTCATTGTATTAGGATTTTATCTCTTCATGCTTTTCATACTTATTAGTTGATATTCCTTATAATTGTTTCATCTTTCCTTATTCATGTCCCTTAGCCACTTGGCTATAGTTTGTTTATTATTATATGTCTTGACTCCTTGGATTTGCACATTCAGATTCCGAAGCTTGGAACGAAGTGGAGCCATCCACAGAGGACCGAGCTTACCTTAGTGAGCAGGCGGACTAGTTCCATTCCCCTCGTGCCAGACTCACCTTTTGACTCACGAGATCTTCTTTCTACTTGTGAGCTTTTTGTATACATATTTGTATATATTCCTTTTGGACTTGGTTATGATGTAATACACATGTATTTGTGTAATACTTTATAATATCCTGTGATAACTTTGTATGTGTACTTCTTGTGTTGGCATATGTATGATTACCACGCTTTGTCGTGTACTCTGATCCTTGTTGTACTTTTATGCTTAGCGTATATACGTGGGGGCAACTTATGACCTACGTATATACGTCGCAGTGACGTCCCCGTATCCGTGGAATCGGGGCGTTACAGGTTGGTATCAGAGCTTAGGCTCTCAAACCTAAAGTACAATCAAGCAGCAAATTCTAGAAATTTGCTTATGCCAACTACAATATACAAAGTTATTAAGTCCTTCTTGATTCCTTCCTTGATTCATTCCCTTGTATCCTAAACCCCTTCCAATTGTTTTCAAATTCCAGTTTTCTATTCCTAACTCGGTATGGAGCGAAGGACGGGCCGTAACCACTCGGGGCAAGCATCGAATGGACCCACAGGGGAGAATGTGGATATTTTGAGGGTCATCCAGACCATGATGGAAAACCAGCAGCAGCAGACTGAACTCCTCAGGCAAGAATTGGCAGCACCGAAGGAGCAGAGACCGGGAAATGTATCGGACTTCAGACGGCTGCAACCAGCTATCTTCACGGGAGGCGAGAAACCATTGGATGCTGAACAATGGTTGACGGATACCACAGATCTGCTGAATGCAGCCAGGGTACCAAAGGAGAACCAAGTTGAGGTCGCCAAGATTCAGTTGAAGGATATAGCCAGAACTTGGTGGCTTGCTGAAGAGGCCAGACTGGAGAAGCCTGTCACCTGGGACACGTTCTCCAAGAGTTTCTACAACAGATTCTTCCCTGCTACTGCTCAGAAAGATATGGAAGAGCAGTTTATCAGGCTCCAGCAAGGGAGCAAGTCCGTGGACGAGTATGCTGCAGAGTTTCTTAGATTGAGCCGCTTTGCTCCGTACATGGTGACGGATGAGGAGAAGCGAGCAAGCAGGTTCCAGCAGGGTCTGCAGATGGACATACAAGTTTTCCTGATGCCCCAGCAGTTGAAGACTTATTCTGAGGTTTTCACCATAGCTCGAGAGGTGGAGCGTGGGCTTGAGAAGAAGAAAGTTGACCAGATGGGGAGCCAGGCCATGAAGAGGCCGTTTGCACCAATGGGAAGAGGAGGCCCATATAGAGCAGCAAAGGTTCAGAGGCAACCATTCAGACCAGCTCCTTACCAGATGGCTCGACCAGGTCCTATCTGCAACTTTTGCCAGAAACCAGGTCATTCTCAGCAGAATTGCCGTAGGGCAAATGGATTATGTTTGGTGTGTGGATCACGAGACCATGCAGTAGAGACCTGTCCACACAGGAGAATTGGGTTTGCCAACCAAGCTTTGCCGGCACCTCAAGGACCGAATGGACAGAGGGCACTTCCAGGGCCACTTGGGCAGAGGAATCAGGGACCAGTGATGAGGAGAGCTCTTCCCCTTCCGCCACAGCATGTTGTTCGCCCAGTCCAGAGAGGAGCCAGGACTGCAGCAGGGCGTGGTAGAGGTCAGGCTTACAATCTGACAGCAGAAGAGGCTGAGACTTCAGAGGAAGTGATAACAGGTAACATCAGAGTTCATTCAAAACCTGTTCTCGCTCTCTTCGATTCAGGTGCATCCCATTGTTATATCTCAGACCATTTTATGGCTTTGCATTCTATACCTGTTAAGTCTTTAGACCACAAATGGGAGATTAGTACAGGGAATGGGGTAGTCATATCTTCTAGAGTTTGTGCTGATTGTCCAGTAGAACTTTGTGATAAGATCTTGGCCATAGATATGATCGTACTAGACACCAAAGGGTACGACGTAATCTTAGGCATGACCTGGCTCAGTCAGTACCATGCAGTTATTGATTGTAGGGAGAAGAAAATTAATTTCAGAATCCCTCATCAACCGGAGTTCCAATTCAGTGGAGAAGTGAAGTCTACCAAGGGAAAGACTCGGATGGCTACTTCGGAGGTTCAAAAGCAGAAGGTACCGGTGTGGGATGAATTCCCAGGAGTGTTTGCTGAAATCTCAGGGCTGCCACCTGAAAGGATGATTGAGTTCTCCATTGACACAGTTCCAGGAGCAGCTCCTATATCCAAGGCTCCGTACAGGATGGCACCGACGGAGTTAGAGATTCTGAAGAAGCAACTGCAGGAATACTCAGACAAGGGATTGATTCGGCCAAGTACTTCACCATGGGGAGCCCCAGTACTGTTGGCCAATAAGAAGGATGGTGGTAAGAGACTTTGTATTGACTATAGGGAGTTGAACAAAGTTACCATCAAGAACAAGTATCCCTTACCCAGGATTGATGATCTGTTTGATCAGCTTCATGGAGCCCGGGTATTCTCTAAATTGGATTTACAGTCGGGTTACCATCAGCTGAGGGTGAAGAAGGAGGATATTCCGAAGACGGCATTCAGGACCCGTTATGGCCACTATGAGTTTCTAGTTATGCCTTTCGGAGTCACCAATGCCCCTTCAGTTTTCATGGATTTGATGAACCGAGTGTTCTCACCCTATCTGGATCAGTTTGTTGTTGTTTTTATAGATGACATCTTAATTTATTCAAAGAACAACAGGGAGCATGCAGAACACTTGAGGATTGTATTGCAGACTCTCCAGCAGGAGCAGCTTCATGCTAAGAGGAGCAAGTGTGATTTCTGGTTGGACAGCATAGCTTTCCTTGGACACATAGTATCAGCAGAAGGGATTTCAGTTGATCCCAGCAAAGTCCAGGCAGTGAAGGATTGGCCCATTCCAAGGACGGTGATTGAGATTAAGAGTTTTCTTGGACTAGCCGGATATTACAGACGCTTTGTCCAGGATTTCTCTAGGATTGCAGCTCCATTGACCAGGCTCACCAGGAAAGGGGAAAGGTACATATGGACTGAGGAGTGTACTGCAGCATTTGAGCAATTGAAGCAGAGGCTCATTTCAGCTCCAATCTTGAGGACTCCCTCAGGGAGAGGAGGGATGGTCATATTCAGTGATGCATCAGGTAAAGGCCTGGGGTGTGTGCTTATGCAACATGGTCATGTTATAGCGTATGCATCAAGGCAACTGAAGACTCATGAGCGGAATTACCCAACTCATGACTTGGAGCTAGCAGCTGTTATCTTTGCCTTGAAGATCTGGAGGCATTATCTTTTGGAGATAAAGTGTTGATATACACTGATCACAAGAGCCTCAAGTATATTTTCTCGCAGAAAGAGTTGAATATGAGGCAGAGGAGATGGCTTGAATTGATGGCGGACTATGATATTGACTTGCAATATCATCCAGGCAAGGTCAATACAGTTCCAGATGCACTGAGCAGGATGCCAGAGAATAGAGTGCTTGTCCAGCTCACTCAGCAGAAGGAGTTGATTCGAGACTTCATCAGATTGGACTTGATGTTAGTTCAAAGGACCGAGAAGGCAGGGCAGTTCATGACTTTGCAGATTCAGTCAGCATTGATTGATGAGATCAGGGAAGCTCAGAAGGAAGATCCCAGGTTACAGACATTCCGAGCTCAGGTAGAGGCTGGATTGAGGACTGATATCAGCATTCATCCGGATGGTGCCTTATACTTTGGTAGCAGGATTTGTGTTCCCCAAGGAGAAGTTCGGTAGAGGATTTTGGCAGAAGCGCACAGTTCAGTATATTCCATCCACCCAGGGGGAAACAAGATGTATCAGGACTTGAAGAAGCAGTTTTGGTGGAATGCTATGAAGAGGGAGATAGCTCAGTTTGTAGCCAAGTGCCTGGTGTGCCAGCAGATAAAGATAGAGCATCAGAGATCAGCGGGACTTCTACATCCTTTGCCAATACCCGAATGGAAGTGGGAGCACATCACTATGGATTTTGTCACGGCATTACCTCGTAGTCCCAAGGGTAACAATGCTGTGTGGGTCATCATTGACCGTCTCACCAAGTCAGCTCACTTCATACCATTCAGGGTGGGACAGTCAACGGAAGTCTTGGCAGACAAGTATATGAAGGAGATAGTTTGTCTGCATGGAGTTCCAGTCAGTATTGTTTCAGATAGAGACACCAGATTCAGATCCCATTTTTGGGAGAGTCTCCAAGAAAGTTTGGGAACCCGTCTGAAATTCAGTACATCATATCATCCTCAGACAGACGGGCAATCTGAGAGGACTATCCAGATCCTTGAAGATATGCTAAGGGCCTGCATGATTGAATTCCAGGGATCTTGGGAAGACCATCTTCATTTGGCTGAATTTTCTTATAATAACAGTTACCAGGCAAGTATCAAGATGGCACCTTTTGAAGCACTGTATGGAAGGAGGTGTCGGTCACCGATTTGTTGGGATGAAGTCGGTGAGAGGGGACTTTTGGGGCCAGAGATTCTGATTCAGACCACAGAGAAAGTCAGAATCATCAGAGATCACCTCAGGGCAGCACAGAGCCGTCAGAAGAGTTGGGCTGACACACAGAGAAGGCCATTGGAGTTCCAGGCAGGTGACCATGTGTTTTTAAAGATATCACCTACCAAGGGAGTTATCCGGTTCGGTATTCGTGGAAAGCTGAGTCCGAGATATATCGGCCCATTCGAGATTTTGGAGCGAGTGGGAGATGTATCGTACAGATTGGCCTTACCTCCATCTTTGGACGGTGTGCACAATGTTTTCCACGTATCTCAGCTGAGGAAATATGTAAAGGATGATAGTCATATTTTGGATCATTCCGAACTGGAACTGCAGCCAGATTTATCATATCAGGAGCAGCCGATGGCCATTTTGGATAAGAGTGTGAAGACACTGAAGAACAAGGCTATACCATTAGTGTTGGTGTCTTGGAACCGGCATGCACCGGGAGAAGCCACGTGGGAACGAGAGGATGTTATCCGAGAGCGCTATCCTCAACTCTTCACATCTTGATTTGGTAAAAACTCTTTCCTTCTATTCTTTTCTACTGTTATCTCTCATCTTTTCCTTATCTATCTGTTACCTTTCCTGTTACCTTTCACCTTATGAAATTTCGAGGACGAAATTTTTGTAAGGTGGGTGGATTGTAATGCCCTGTTCCCAGAATACGTACTTAGTTGCGTATTCAGCTTTTTGACCGTATTTTTCGATTTACTTCCTGTATTTGACCGATTTCACTTTCAAATATCATTTTCCAATATATTAGATTTTCTATGATTTTCTGGATTTTTCCTGAATTAAAATGAATTTCTTCAAAACCGGTGTCGACCAGTGTCGCTGATCGATTCCTGGAATTTTAATTCTCAAACAGTTAGGAATTTCTAGATGGTCCTTTAGACTTTATTTCTTGGAATCATATTCCCTACTTAAATACTTTTTCTGAGAATTTTATAAATTTATGAAAACTCCAACGGAGTCGGTAGATAACTGATTCCGGGATTTTTAGTTTTAAAACTATAAAGTATTTCTTAAAAAGGATTTCACTATTAGTCTTCATATATTATTATTGATTTTTGGTAAAATTTACGAGTCGTTCCGAGATACTTGAATTTCGGACGATTTCGGTATTTTCCGAAACGTTTTCCGCATACTTGATTTAAACCTAGGAATCCATGTTTTCAATATTTTCAATTTCCAAGTGAGAGTAAATATCTTCCTATATGAATTTCTTTCCATTTTTCCTTTCCTTTATTCCTCCTTCTCCACAACCACAAACTTTTCCCATTTTTCCAAAATTCAAATCTCTTCCATAATTCCAATTTTCCACTTAATCCCACTCACTTTCACCTAATCCTTTTTAAATCCCACTCATTCTCTCTCTCCCCATGGCCGGCCAAGTGGCCAAGGAGAAGGACACTCATCTCACCCCCCTATTTACACAAAACCCCCTCTCATTTCCTTTAATTGCATCTCCTTTACAAAAATCTAACACCTATATAAACAATCTCTTTACATTCTTTTCCCTTTTTCTTCATTTCACCTAAGTGTTAGCCCTCACCAAGAAGTCTCTCCTCCTTCTCAACCTCAACCCTAGCTCCAAGAACCACCTCAAGGACTTCATCCCCACCTCAAACAACTGATTTGGAGCTTGGATCGTAGCTCTTTCCGTCGCCAAGGATCACATAGGTGCCATTTGACGACCACACTCTTCCCGGACTTGTAAAGCTTCAATCGAACCCATCCTAGTGAGTATATCTACTCACCAAGACTTGTGAATTCCTTTGTGTACTTGTGTTGACAATTCATGTTCACTTGAGCCATAAAAATCACATTTTTAGACCCTCAAACAAAACCTAGAAATCTGTTCTGTTTGCTGTTTTCCCACGATTAGTCGACTAGACCTAGGGACTAGTCGACTAATCCACTGTAGTTGAAACTTAAACTTTTCTGATTTCACAGTTTTAGTCGACTAGGCCAGATTTCCAGTCGACTAGAGACCCTATTAGTCGACTACCCATTTCCCCCCAGTCGACTCCTGTTTTCCTGAAATGAAACATCAACTCTCTGTATCTTAGACTTAGTCGACTTAGGTATCCATTAGTCGACTAGTAGTTCCCTGTTAGTCGACTACCCTTACAACCCTAGTCGACTAACTTTCTCTGAAACAGAACCCAACTCTCTGTTTCCCAGTTTTAGTCGACTCATCCAGACTAGTAGTCGACTTAAGACCCCTATTAGTCGACTAACCCTTCAACCTAGTCGACTAATTCTGACTGTTTGACTTAGTTAATTCTGTTCTGAACTTGGATCTTATTGATGATACATGTGTAATATATTATTCCTATTTATGCTTCATAACTGATATTACACGACATGTTACTTGATGGATCTCACCACTTGTTACTTCATGAATTGTTATTACATATTCTCGTTTCATGACTCGTTAAATAGTGAACATCACCTTTTATCATGCTATCTCTTAAACCAAGCATGATGCACTTGACTTTTTGTATAAAATGGACCAACTTACACATGGGTCGGGGGAAACATGCGGATATCGATATGTGTTCGTGTTTACAGTGGCTTTAGGTATATTGTACAATTATATTTCCGGTCTGACCTGAGGGCCTCCAGGGGACCGAGGGGAGTGCTTGCTCCCTCTTCCTGATACAGTCATGACAAAGGGCATACATAAGTCCCTCCTGATAGGCCTTGCGGCTGGTTCCGTCATCAAGCAACGGAACACCCTGGACCGTGGTCCCGGGCATGCACGGGACCCACTGTAAACATAGTTCGTCGATACAACCGCTGTTTCCAATAACAACCTTGCTTTACTAGGATATGGATCTATGTGCTCTGGGACGCTGGGTCACATAGTTAGATATCACAGTAAGACAAGTAATAATAATAAGACGTTAACTGTAGATTCATTGTATTAGGATTTTATCTCTTCATGCTTTTCATACTTATTAGTTGATATTCCTTATAATTGTTTCATCTTTCCTTATTCATGTCCCTTAGCCACTTGGCTATAGTTTGTTTATTATTATATGTCTTGACTCCTTGGATTTGCACATTCAGATTCCGAAGCTTGGAACGAAGTGGAGCCATCCACAGAGGACCGAGCTTACCTTAGTGAGCAGGCGGACTAGTTCCATTCCCCTCGTGCCAGACTCACTTTTTGACTCACGAGATCTTCTTTCTACTTGTGAGCTTTTTGTATACATATTTGTATATATTCCTTTTGGACTTGGTTATGATGTAATACACATGTATTTGTGTAATACTTTATAATATCCTGTGATAACTTTGTATGTGTACTTCTTGTGTTGGCATATGTATGATTACCACGCTTTGTCGTGTACTCTGATCCTTGTTGTACTTTTATGCTTAGCGTATATACGTGGGGGCAACTTATGACCTACGTATATACGTCGCAGTGACGTCCCCGTATCCGTGGAATCGGGGCGTTACACGATTCAAATACGATCCAACGAGCTTGACTCCAACCGGGTGCAAGATGCGATCTTGACGCGCGAGCTCTTGAATCAACGCGTGTTAGCTCCCAAAACTCCTTTGTTGAAGCTGAACGTCTACTAATATCTTGGTCAACAAGTAAAACTATATAAACACAAGATTATTAGTAAACTATAACTACATGAGTTAATCATCATCAAAATTAGAGCGATGGGCCTTTAGGCCAACAAGTTATAGTTTCATACTCTACACTAGAGTTTCTTTAAAGGTTTCATGTTGGTCCAAGGGTACAATCACTCTTTATTATTTTGATGATTTCGAAACTCATGTAGTTTAGTGGTGCTAATCAAGTTTAAGTGTTTTAAATTAACAGGTTTTCAAGAATGAGACATTAAGCTTCAAAAGTAGATATTGAAGTGTTCAAAATCAATTCAAATATTGGACTCAAGGTCAAGAACACAAATTCTGAATAAGTCTACTTGAAGATCTTGTATAATGAGTCTACTCTTGTAATATATAAGATATTTTGTTTAGTTAAAGTTTATTGTAGAGATTTATTGCTCAAGAGAACACACACACAAAATTTTTTCCGAATCAATTTTATGATTTTTAGATTATACTTTGTGTTATATATTTTATGTCTTGAAAATTTAAAGTTTAAAAATAAATACAAATGTCTTCCATGTTGTATTTTCAAAATGTTTAAAATATGTTTTTTGAAAATACATATTTTTAACTCAAAAATATATTTAATATAATATAATTAATAGTATTTTCTAAGTATATTTTTGTCCTAAGTACCAGGACAGTCAACAACTATATGCTGCTATCGATTACTGACACGTGCACAGGCTAAGTTCCACTCAGTTGTTGACAGCATGTAGTATATAGCTGTCGACTTTGAGCTCAAAAGAAACTTAGTCACTCCTTAATCTGTCAATGATAGGACGTAGCTGTCGACAGGCAGTCTAACAGAGCCTGAGTCTATCTCAGTGTCGACAGCCACACTTGACTGTCAACATTATTTGTTCAGTTTTTGAGAAATATAACTGTTGAAGTAGTGCCTGGCGACATGCATGTATAGCTGTTGATAGCTAGGCTGTCGACTTGCTTGTTTTTCCTTTCAATAGCTAGTTTCTTTCAGAAAACAGATCAGATTCATTTCCAACATTTATTTTATGATTTTGACATGTTTTTTATTGCTGAGTTTTGTCAAGTAATGATCTCTAACTTTCTCCTATAAATAAGAATGATTAGAGAGTGTTATTAACTTAAGTTTTCAATCTTTTCAAGTTTTCAATCTTTTGTGAAAAGTTTATTGAGCTATTCAATCTAATTTCTCTCAGTTTCTCTCACACTTTTCTTAAACTATCAATTCCCTACACTAAGCTATAGGAAAGCTGTAATAGGGAGTGTTTGTGATCTTGAAAAGGTCACTAAGAATTGTAATTTCTTGTTCTTTGAGAGTTCCTCTTTGACGGAGGATAGTGAGGTGGAGTTGCGGCTCCGAATTTTGTAGGATCGAGTTCGAGTTGTAATCAATTTGATTATAATGGAATCCTTCATTGCAGTGAAGGCGGGGACGTATAGCAAGTGGCTCGAATCTCGATACAATTCCTTATGTTTACGATTGACTCTCTTGTTTAATCTCTCTAACTATCTCTTTTATTTTTTGCATTATTATTATACTTATTGTTTCATTATAATTATTTATTTATGATTCTTGTAAGTTTATTTGTTTTGAACTCTCTATATATCAAGAAAGTAATTGTGCATCTTAACTCTTATTTTAAGAGGAATCACGATGAGAAATTCAGAGCCTTTCACCGGGTATACGGCTTCATTTCTTGATTGTTGAGTTGGATAAATTTTTGTAGCGTTTAATTGTTTCATTTTTGTTTTTGATTAGCATATCACCTATTCACCCGCCCCTCTAGGTGATTTCAATTGGTATCAGTGCTTGGACTCTTGTGTTTTATGGTTTCACCACCTATGAGTGATCCTTATTTGCTAATCACTTTATTTTGCTATACACACTCATGACCGATAATGTTAAGACCCCTCTCAAGTTTGATGAACTTAATTTTCTAATTTGAAAAGTTAAGATGACGTTTTTTCTTCAATAGGAAGTCGTGTAGCCGTGTCCGTTACTAAACCATTTGTTGTTCCCGACGATGATGAGAACACATGGTCTGTACCATTGTTAAGGAATTTGAGGACAATTTACTCAGTATGCCCTATTGCAAGCCCTTAATGATCATGATATATCTAGGATTATAAATTGCTATTCCACCTATGAGTTTGGAGAAATCTTGTAGTTACCCATGAGGAAACTTCTCAAGAGAAGAGGACTAAGATTGATTTGTTGCGTTCTCAATACGTGAACTTTATAAAGATTACTAATGGACTTTCTTTTTTAGGTGACTCTGTTGATAATGACAAAAAAGTGAAAAGGGTGATTCGCAAGCTCTTCCACAATATTAGGAAGTCATGTCTTCAACCTTGAAGGAGTTGAATGACAAGGAGGATATAAACTTCATGGGGCTCATAGGAAACTTAAAGACCCATGAGATGGAATGAAAAGTAAGATAAGAGAAGGCACCACAAAAGAAGAAAAGTGTCACATTCAAATCTACTCCTACCATCTCCAATGGTGATGAATAATTTGAGCAAGTTGACAATGGAGAACACTTCTTACTTGTAAAGAATATTCAGAGAATGTTCCATAAAAGAGGAAGGTTCAACAACTGCAAAGGTAGATGGTAAGATAAAGAGGAACGAAAAGGAAACAAGAATGGTCCTTACTACAACTGCAAGTAGTCGGGCCACCTTATTATGGATTTCATCGATATGAAGAGCAAGGCTTTCACATCAAAAAAGCTAGATAAGAAGGCAATGAAGGCTACTTGGGATTCCGAAAGTGAATCCGAAGAGGAGAACGACACAAAAAATGGTTTTTTCATGGCTCAAAACAATAATACAACAAAAGTAACATTCGAACCTACTTTAGATAATTCTGATTTGTCCACAGATGAACTTGGCGATGCTTTTGAATAACCTTCTCATAATTATGATTTACTTAAATTGAAAATTTTGAAAATGAAGAAAGAAAATAAGATTTTGCAAAATAAATTGAATATTGTTTTAAAAGAAAAAGAAGACTTATCTATTTCTCTTGAAAACACTAAAATGGATTTTGATTCTTACAATGTTTCTTGTAAAGCAAAATTTTCAAGTATTGACAAAAATGAGATTTCTACTATGAAAAGAAGATTAATATTTTGAATAATACTTTAAAAAAATATGAGTTTGATAAAACTAGATTAGAATCTATGTTTTTAAAGAGAGAAATTCAAATGAAACAACCACCACATGTTTCACACACACATCATGTACACACACATCATGCACACACAAACATGTTCGTCATGCTCACAACACAGATCGTGCTTTCATATATGTCAAAGTGTACACATGTATATATTGTGGCAGAAGAGGTCACTTGATCAAATTTTGTTATGATAGATTAAATATTGCAAATGATTATGTTTGAGTTTATAAAACTAACATCATAGAACTGGAAAAGATTTGAGTATCAAAATTAATCTCTACTTCAAATGATGTAGGTACGAGCCAAGCCCTCATGACATAGGGAGCGGTGGTATCTTAATAGTGATTGCTCATGAAACATGACATGGTATATCAACAACTTTATAACTCTATCCAGGTCTAGTGAACGTGGCACCATCATCAACGGAGATGATTCCAAAGGGAAGATCATTGATCTATGTAACATAAAAGTTGGTACGTCTCCTTTAATTGAAAATGTTGCTTTAGTGGATAGACTTAACATAATTTATTGAGTATTAGTCAATTGTGTAATAAAGGCTTAAAAGTTATTTTAGATGATTCTAATTGTGATGTCACTGACACAAAAAATGATCTCGTGTGCTTTCCAGCTTTCATAAAAATAATGTTTACATAATTGATATGATAAATTTGAATTGCAATATTACTTGTTTATCCCCCATAAATGAGGGTTCATGGTTGCGGCATAAATGGTTAGGTCATGTTTCATTCAATCATCTCTCCTGTATTGATTCTAAGAAAGTTGTGAAAGGTATTCATTAGGTCATGGTTCATTCAATCATCTCTCCTATATTGATTCTAAGAAAGTTGTGACAGGTATTCCAAAGTTGAAATTTGAAAAGAACTGCATATGTGATGCATGCCAGCTTGGAAAATAAACCAATTCTTCTTTCAAATCAATTAGGTATATTATGATGTCTCGTTCATTAAAATTAATATATATGAATTTATTTGGTCTGAACAAAACCAAAATCTTAAGTGAAAATCATTTTCTTTTCATTCTTCTTGAAGATTTTTCGAGATTTACTGGGATTTTCTTTTCAGAACACAAAGATGAAGCTTTCTTATTTTTCAATATTGTTCGAAAAAGAGTTAAAAAAAAAAAAAAAACTGATTTTACGTATTTGTAGTGATAGAAATGGTGATTTTGTCAACCACTCTTTTATTACTTATTGTGAAGATAATGAAATTAAACATGAGCTATCATATTCTAGAACTTCATAATAAAATGGAGTCGTCAAAAAGAAGAACAGAACACTTCAAGAGATGGTTGAAACTATGATTAATGAATACGGACTCTCTTAATATTTATGGGCCAAAGCCATAAACCCATCTGTTACATCATAAATAGAATTCATTTTTGCAAAAACTTAAACAAACTTCTTTTGAGATTTTTCATTTGAGAAAATCATATGTCTCTTATTTTAGAATTTTAGCTGTAAATGTTTTGTTTTAAATACTAAAAATAATCTAAAAAAGTTTGATGCTAAATTTTATGAAGCAATTTTTGTCGGTTACTCATCTACTAGAAAAGCGTATAGATTCTTCAATAGATCAACTTTGACTATTAAAGAATTCATGCATGTCAAGTTTAAAGAATCTAAACTTTTTGTCAAGAATATTGTTAATTGCCAAATTAATTTTTTAGATGAGGATATGGAAAAGATGTCAATGAATAACTCACCGTCTCAAGAAGAAAAGCAAAGAGAAAAATCAAGTGGTGAAGTACAAGAGTCAAGAAGAAACTCAACCAACTCAACCACTTCCGAAAGATTGAAGATATGCTTCAAGTCATCCTAAAAAACTCATCAGAGGTGATGTATCTCAGGGAGTATCTACTGTAAATCACCTAGAGGTGGGGTGAATAGGTGATGGCTAATCTAATGGTCACTAAATGCGGAATTAAAAACTATTATGATGCAAACTAAAATTCTTACACTAAACACCACGTATAACACAAGAGTGTAGCCGAATTTCCCGTGAAGGGCTCTGGACTAACTCCTCAAGATTCCTCTAAATAAGAGTTGAGGTGCCGCGTTGGCTCTCTTTGTTGAATACAAGTGTTAGCAAACAAACCCCAAGCATATAACAATTAAGCACACAATATATCAAGCATGTAAGATGAACACAAAAGAAGCATGCAAGATATAAATAAGGAGATAGAGAGAGAGTGAGCAATCACAAACACAAGGGATTTGTTTCGAGGTTCGAGCACACTTGCTCTACATCCCCGCCTTCACACTTGAAGGATTTCCACTATAAACGATCCCACCGGATCACTCGGTGTCGCAACACCTACAAGGAGTTCCCACTAGAACTCTTGGACTCTCTAGTCCCGTACACACCGCAAGCCCACAAGCTCGCCGAGGCCGCACCTCAAACACCGAGTTCTCACTAGAACCCGAAACACCGCGAACACGCAAGTCCGCCTCCTCAAAAAACAAAATAGAACTTTGGTGATCACAACTCTTGATCACCTAAAATCCTCTCACAACAAATCCCTATAGGTAGATATAGCAATGGATGGCTCAAGTGTTGTGTGAGAAAACAAGGAAAGAGATGGTGGAGGAAAACTCAAGAAAATCACTTTTAAAAACACTCTTGATAAACTCCCCTTTTGATTGGAAGTATTAGCTCTCAATTTAGTGGAGAAAACTCTTTTAATGAAGTAGGAAAAACTAGCTCAAAACCCACTTAAAAATCTTATAGAAAACAGCCCCCAAATGTCCCAATTTATTGAGCTAGAAAAACTAGCCGTTGGGAGCCAGATGGCCTGACGGTCGACCGCCCGGTCGACCGCCAACGGTCAGATTTCTGACCGTTGGGGCAGCGGTCGACCGGCCCGGTCGACCGACGCCTGGAACAGAGAGCATATCTCTCTGCCGGTCGACCGGCCCGGTCGACCGAGGCCTGGAACAGAGAGCATATCTCTCTGCCGGTCGACCAGCCCGGTCGACCGGGGCTTTCCAGAGAGCAAAGCTCTCTGGTCGGTCGACCGTCCCGGTCGACCGACCCTCCAGCCAGATACTGGCGTGCACGCTGTGCACGTCGCACGGTCGACCGGCCCGGTCGACCGGCTGAAGCCAGGTCAGGGATTTTAGGGAAAGAAAACTTGGTCATTTTGGCTCAAATAAAATCCCATAAAATCATGAAAAATCTATAAAAATAGTTTCAGTATTAAACTTTGATATACAAACATGTTTGAGTAAAATCAAAATATGTTACAAATATTTTGAACTATTTTTGTAACTTAAAAATTTTGGTCAAAAATAAAAACTGTATTTTTCCAAAATGATTTTTCCAAAACTTATTTTCCAAACTTCTTCAAATACAAAAACAAGTTATTTAAACAACTTTTAAGGCATAGTGTGTATGGATATGATCCACTATACAAACATGGTGAAATATCTATGTTTTTGACATTAAGCTCTAAATACGGTTTTGGTTAAAGACATGTATACTTGAATAGCAAAAACCAAAACGGTATTTTTCCAAAATGAAAACTCTTTTATGAAAACATATATATCAAGAGTGTGTGTGTATATGGTATACTTGAGCAATCCACCGACTATTCTATCCTTTACATTTTATCTAAAATAAAATCTTATAAAAACAAACCTAGACACAAGTCTTCATCTACTTGAAGTCTTCACTTGAAGTCTTCTAATCTTCTTGACTTGGTCCAAACTTGATCCATAGAGCAAGACTCCTCTTGAGTACTTGATGTGGTCTTGATGCACAAGCTCGAATCAAACCGTGCTAGCTCCAAAACTTGGCTTTAAATCCTTTGTTGAAGCTACACACCTACTAAGATCTTGATCATGAATCTGTCACTAATTAAACACAAGACCATTAGTAACATAACTACATGAGTTGATCATCATCAAAACTAGAGTGATAGGCCTTTGGGCCAACAATCTCCCCCTTTTTGATGATGACAAAACTCATGAAGTTATATATGTATGGATTAAAATAAAGCTTCAAAGAAGCTCCCCCTTAACTCATGCATAACAAATAAGCAATAAGATATGGCAATGAAGCACATGCATAAACAAACATGTATGCAAATATAAGGAGATAAACATGCATAAACATGCATGAAACACATCAAATCATTTTTCTCCTATTTGCAAAACAAAAACATATATGCATAAACATAAATCCTTCTCCCCCTTTATGAATAAAGCAAGGAAAACATGCATATGAACTAAAAACATCTCAAATACTTCTCCCCCTTTTTGTCAATCATCAACAAAGGGGTTAAAGTAAAAACAAAACAAATAAATTTTACTCTCCCTTTTTGTCCGAAACATAGAATCAATAAAGGGGTGACATCAAACAAATCAATAAAAGGTTATATGCGATATACATTCATGAAGAGGAAGACGCTAAGTTAGCTTCCCTACATATATGCATTACATGAAGAAGGGATGACAAGCCTTAATTCACATAACACATAATCTGTAATGCATAAGAGGAGATGTGAAGCTCCCCCTACACACGTGTACCGCATAAAGAAGAGTTGTCAAGCTCCTCAATATAAGATACACTCAACATGAATCTATATGTAGAAGAGATGTTAAGCTCCCCTTGCATATAGGCAATACATATCAAAACATTTTTAATTTTCTCATTAAAAACAAAATTTTGAATTTTTCTCAACAAATTTTGAGAATTCTTAGAAAAAATCAAATTTTAACATATAAACAAAATTTTTAAGATATCAATTGTAGTCAAATTTAAAAATACCATTGTAAATAAACATTATAATTTTTGAATTTTCTTAAATAGGTAAAACATCTTGATATCAATTGAAATTTATAATAAATTTGAAACATATTGATACCAATTTAAAAATAATGATCAATTTTCTTATAAGCTTATGCATTATTATAAAAATATCAATTGAAAAATCAATTTGAAAAACAAGATTTGAAGTAAGCTTAGCATAAGCAAACTTTGTGCTTTTTAAATATGTAAATCGATTGTAAAGCAAGCACACGAAAGTCATATATATGTATGAAAAGAGAATACCAATAGAAATTGATATAAGTTGAAATAAAACATACATATATAGGAAACAAAATATGAGTATATACAAAATGAAAATACCAATTGAGATCAAGTATATAACTCATAACTACCAAATGAAGAATAATAACTAGTTAAAATAATTTTGAAAAACTAGTTAAAGATCCTTCAAAAACATCAAAACATGTGTTTTTCATGAATTATACCAAATATACAAAATTCAACACTCGAAGTCTATAAAGCTCAAAAATAATCATGAAACAAAGTCATGAATAAATAAAGTGTGAGTGTTCAAAAATCATGTAATTAGCATTTTTCATGAAATTAATCAATAAAGCTCATGAATATTATTATTTTTTTCAAACAAAACATGAAAATTCATTTTTTATCTTAAAACAAACTTCAAGGTATATGTATGTTTTTATCCAATCCTAACAATATGCATACATATCCCAAACATAAAAGAGTCTATCAATAGTGTTTGCATGAAGGCAAGAGACTCACGGGTATACATGTATATTTATTAGATTTGAATAAAAATGCATATACATGAAGTAAAAACATGAAAAGAGGCAAAACAAGTGTAAATGAGGAAATCATCAAAACTAGGCTATACATGTGCATATAGTGAGTACAAATGAACGATGAAGTGCAAACATATATGACTCAATTTGTTGCTCACTACTTGTACATGTATAAATTCAAGTTTTAATAAAAACTACATTTAAACAAGTATTTACCACATGAAGCCTAAAACAAATAAATAAAACATGAACATGCTATATGATATCACAAATGAATAAGCATGTAAATAAATTAAGAGTTTTAGAGATAGTTACCAAACCAAGGAACTATGCTCCAAATCTCCAAACATGGTGGTTGTCCCACCAAACCTCCTTGATAGCGGTGCATCAAATATGTGTCCATCGAGTCCATGTGCAACCACCATCAAGGCACCTTCCCTCTCACGTTTTGTGAGAGCCCTCACCTATATCAAAAACACAAGGTGGGGATTTTGGTACCCATTTTCTTTTGGGTCCTTGAGGGTTAGCTTTGCAAGGGACCCAAACATTTTTGTTAGCAAAATTAAAAATATTTATCTTATCATAACAAAATTTTGCTAAATGGTCTTTGCGGTCACAATGTGTACATTTGTACACCTTAGGATGCATATGTGTGTGAGTGTGATTGTGGCGTGCAAAATGTGCATATGCATGATGTGAATGATGTGCATGAACATGTGGAGCTTGTTTCTTTGAAAATAAGGTTTTCAATCTTTTATGATTAAATGCACATGAGCTCAAAGTTGAGCTCAAACATTTATTTTATTTTTCAAAACATTGATCTCATTTTGATTAATGGTGGCATGTAAGGCATGATTAGATAGAGAATCATTATTCCTTTTCTTTTTAGAAACATTTTCCTTTTCTTTTTCAATAATTTTTCTTTTCAAAGAAGTGTTTTCTTGCAAAGCAACTTCCTTTTGTTTTTCTACCAAAACAATCTTATTTTTCAAAGAAGTATTTCCCTCACAAAGATCATTTAGTTTTGAAGATAGGGAAATATTTTCATTTTTCAAAGATTCATTTTCTTTTGAAATATTTTCAAAATTTTCTTCTAAAGAATCTTTTTCATTTAACAAACAATCAAATTTCTTTTTCATGTTCTTATTATCTTTTCTAAGCATGTCATATTTTTCAAGTAATTGTTGACAAAAGATGTAAGCTCATCATATGACATGTCATCTTCATCTACCTCGGATTCGGTAGTTACCTCAAGGGGGTTATCCCCTTGGACCATGTAGCACAAGTTGGAGGTGTCACTTCCAACATCCGAATCGCTCCCCGCATAGTATTAATCTTTTTCGTCAAGGGAGGTGAGGGTGTTCCACGCTACAAAAGCCGAATCAATGTTAGAAACCCTAGATAAATAATCATCATTTAGGGTTGACTTTAAAGCATGTAGGACTTTTGCATTAGCCTCAAAAATTTTGCCATTAGAACAATATGAATCTTTAGTGATGGCAAAATAAACATGAATGCCAAGGGTCTTGAGGTACAAGGACATCTTAACCTTCCAAGTTTGGATGTTAAGTATGTCAAAGGTGGGAGGTGACATGAAATCCATGGTGTGTGTACAAATATTGTGATTAGCCTAAAAATGAGGATCTTTAACTCTAGGTTGTAAGACCCAAATCAAGAGCACTTGGCTCTGATACCAATTGAAAATCACCTAGAGGGGGGTGAATAGGTGATGGCTAATCTAATGGTCACTAAATTTGGAATTAAAAACTATTATGATGCAAACTAAAAATTCTTACACTAAACACCACGTATAACACAAGAGTGTAGCCGAATTCCCCGTGAAGGGCTCTGGACTAACTCCTCAAGATTCCTCTAAATAAGAGTTGAGGTGCCGCGTTGGCTCTCTTGGTTGAATACAAGTGTTAGCAAACAAACCCCAAGCATATAACAATTAAGCACACAATATATCAAGCATGTAAAGATGAACACAAAAGAAGCATGCAAGATATAAATAAGGAGATAGAGAGAGAGAGTGAGCAATCACAAACACAAGGGATTTGTTTCGAGGTTCGAGCACACTTGCTCTACATCCCTGCCTGCACACTTGAAGGATTTCCACTATAAACGATCCCACCGGATCACTCGGTGCCGCAACACCTACAAGGAGTTCCCACTAGAACTCTTGGACTCTCTAGTCTCGTACACACCGCAAGCCCACAAGCTCGCCGAGGCCGCACCTCAAACACCGAGTTCTCACTAGAACCCGAAACACCGCGAACACGCAAGTCCGCCTCCTCAAAGAACAAAATAGAACTTTGGTGATCACAACTCTTGATCACCTAAAATCCTCTCACAACAAATCCCTATAGGTAGATATAGCAATGGATGGCTCAAGTGTTGTGTGAGAAAACAAGGAAAGAGATGGTGGAGGAAAACTCAAGAAAATCACTTTTAAAACACTCTTGATAAACACCCCTTTTGATTGGAAGTATTAGCTCTCAATTTAGTGGAGAAAACTCTTTTAATGAAGTAGGAAAAACTAGCTCAAAACCCACTTAAAAATCTTATAGAAAACAGCCCCCAAATGTCCCAATTTATAGAGCTAGAAAAACTAGCCGTTGGGAGCCAGATGGCCTGACGGTCGACCGCCCGGTCGACCGCCAACGGTCAGATTTCTGACCGTTGGGGCAGCGGTCGACCGGCCCGGTCGACCGAGGCCTGGAACAGAGAGCAGATCTCTCTGCCGGTCGACCGGCCCGGTCGACCGGGGCTTTCCAGAGAGCAAAGCTCTCTGGTCGGTCGACCGTCCCGGTCGACCGGCCCTCCAGCCAGATACTGGCGTGCACGCTGTGCACGTCGCCGGTCGACCGGCCCGGTCGACCGGCTGAAGCCAGGTCAGGGATTTTAGGGAAAGAAAACTTGGTCATTTTGGCTCAAATAAAATCCCATAAAATCATGAAAAATCTATAAAAATAGTTTCAGTATTAAACTTTGATATACAAACATGTTTGAGTAAAATCAAAATATGTTACAAACATTTTGAACTATTTTTGTAACTTAAAAATTTTGGTCAAAAACAAAAACTGTATTTTTTCAAAATTGATTTTTCCAAAACTTATTTTTCCAAACTTCTCCAAATACAAAAACAAGATATTTAAACAACTTTTAAGGCATAGTGTGTATGGATATGATCCACTACACAAACATGATGAAATATCTATGTTTTTGACATTAAGCTCTAAATACGGTTTTGGTTAAAGACATGTATACTTGAATAGCAAAAACCAAAACGGTATTTTTCCAAAATGAAAACTCTTTTATGAAAACATATATATCAAGAGTGTGTGTGTGTATGGTATACTTGAGCAATCCACCAACTATTCTATCCTTTACATTTTATCTAAAAATAAAATCTTATAAAAACAAACCTAGACACAAGTCTTCATCTTCTTGAAGTCTTCACTTGAAGTCTTCTAATCTTCTTGACTTGGTCCAAACTTGATCCATAGAGCTAGACTCCTCTTGAGTACTTGATGTGGTCTTGATGCACAAGCTCTTGAATCAAACCGTGCTAACTCCAAAACTTGGCTTTAAATCCTTTATTGAAGCTACACACCTACTAAGATCTTGATCATGAATCTGTCACTAATTAAACACAAGACCATTAGTAACATAACTACATGAGTTGATCATCATCAAAACTAGAGTGATAGGCCTTTGGGCCAACATCTACTAGATCTAAACTTCAACATATTTGTGAATATTATATTTTTATTTCTCACATTGAACCCAAAAATATCTATGAGACTAAAGTTGACTAATATTGGATGCTTGCTATGCAAGAGGAGCTCAATCAATTTGAGCATAACCACATTTGGAACGGCATCGATCATTGGTACAAAATGGGTTTTTAGAAATAGGTTGATTGAGTCGAGTAGTGTAGATAAAAATAAGGCTAGGTTAGTGGCTCATGGATACAATCAAATCGAAGGAATTAATTTTGAGAAAACTTTTACACCCGTTACACATATTGAAGCCATACGTATGACTCTTTCTTTTTTTCGCTTTTAACGATTTTAAATTTTTTCAAATGGATGAGAAAAGTACTTTTCTTAATGGTTTTATAGATGAGGAGGTGTATATTGAACAACCCTCCAATTTATTGATCCAACACATTCTGATCATGTTTTTAAATAAGAGAAGGCTTTATATGATTTGAAGCAAGCTCCAAGAGCTTGGTATGAGAGACTAAGGAAAAAAAATTTATAAATAAGGGTTTTGTTACGTGCAAAGTGGATACTACATTGTTTACCAATCATGTTGATAAGGATATCTTGATTATACAAATTTATATTGATGACATTATTTTCAGTTCTACTAATGAAAATTTGTGCAAAGAGTTTGAATTGTGTATGAAGGAAGAATTTAAAATCAGTATGGTGGGTGCTTAACTACTTTCTCAGACTCCAAATCAAGCAAAGAAGTAATGGGATCTTCTTGAATCAAGCAAAATACACTAAGGAGTTGATCAAGAAGTTAGGCTAAAAAATACAAAGGTTAGCAAAACTCCCATGGCGACAACAACCATGCTTGATAAGGATAAAAAAGGTAAGTGTGTTGACATTAAACTATACGTAGTATGATTGGTAATTTGTTGTATTTAACAGCTAGTATGTCGGATATCATATTTAGTGTATGCGTTTGCGCTAGATTTCAATCGTGTCTGAAAAAGTCACATCTAAGTGTATTAAAAAGGATTACAAAAAATCTTAAGAGCACTATTGGAATAGGCTTATGATATTCAAAAATTGGACAATTCAATATGACGAACTATTCAGATGCTGACTATACCAGTTGTAGAGCAGAAAGAGTATTAGTGAAATTTGTCTTTTTTTTAGGAAATTACCTTATTTCATGGTCTTCCAAGAAACAAAATTCTATAACCCTCTCAACCTTCGAGGTAGAATATATTGCCGCTGGAGCTTATTGTGCATAAGTTTTCTAGATGAAACATACTCTTATCGATTATAATTTGCATTATGATCATATTAAGATTTATTATGATAACACTAGTACTACTCATATGACCAAAAATGCAAATCAGCATAGTAAGACCAAGCACATAGAGATTACATATCACCTTTTCTGAGATCATTATGAGAAAGGTGATATAGGAATTGATTTTGTTTCTATAGATTTACAATTAGCTGATATTTTTACAAAACCTCTTAACTACAACCGTTTTACGTTTATTTGTGGTGAATTAAATGCTTATATGATGGAGAATTGATTGCTACATTTTCATTTTCAAAATTCTCATAATTGATTGCTATATTATGTTTTGTTTTTGCTATATTTCTAAAAATCTATCTTTTTTATGTATGACAAAAAGGGGGAGAATAATATGAGTTTATGACTTGATTTTGCTTTTTAAACTCATTTTTGTTTTGATGGTTTTTTTGATGATTTGCTTATGTCATGATGAAGTTGATTTGAGTTAGTATGTATAATTTCAGGGGAAGCTTTTCTTGAAGCTCTTTCATATTATGTTTATAGAACTCATGAGTTTTGTCATCATCAAAAGGAGAAGGTTATTGGCTCAATGGTACAATCACTCTTTATTTTAATGATTTTAAAACTCATATAGTTTAGTGGTACTAAGTAAGTTCAAGTGTATTAAGTTAATATGTTTTCAAGAGTGAGACGTTTAGCTTCAAAGAAGATATTGAAGTATTCAAGATCAGTTCAAGTATCACACTCAAGATCAAGAAGACAAATTTCAGAGAAGTCCATTGAAGACCTTGTATAACGAGTCTATTATTGCAATATGTAAGATATTTAGTTTTGTTAAAGTTTAGTGTAGAAATTTTATCGCTCAAGGGAACACACACAGAAATTTCCAAATCAATTTTATGTTTTCTAGATTATAGTTTTGTGTTATATATTTTATATGTCTTGAAAATTTAAAGTTTAAATATATAAACAAATGTTTTCCACGTTGTATTTTGAAAATGTTTAAAATATAATTAATAGTATTTTCAATATATATTTTTGTCTTAAGTACGAGGACAATCGACAGCTATATGCTGTTGTCGATTGTTGATACATGTGCGCAAGTTGATTTTCACTCAGCTGTCAACAGCAGTATGTAGCTGTCGATAGTGAGTTCAACAGAGACTAAGTCACTGCTCAGCCTGTTGACAGAAAGATGTAACTGTTGACAAGCAGTCTAACTGAGACCGAGTCTGTCTCAGTCTGCAAACAGCCAAACCTGACTTATGCAGTTTTTGAAAAATATGACCGTTTGAGTCATGCCTATCGATATGCATGTATAGCTATCGACAGCTAGGCAGTCAACTTACTTGTTTTGCCTCTCAACGACTAGTTACTTTTGGAAAATAGACTAGATTCATCCAACATCTATTTTATGATTTTTACATGTTTGTATAGCTGAGTTTGCTTAGTAATGATCTCTAACATTCTCTTATAAATATGAATGACTAGAGAATGTTTATTAACTTAAGTTTTCAATCAAGTTTGTAACTTTTCAAGTGTTCAATCTTTTGTGAAAAGTCTCTTTGAACTATTCAATTCAATTTCTCTTAGTTTCTTACACTTTACTTGAGCTTTCAATTCCCTACGCTAAGCTATAGGAAAGGTGTAATAGAGAGTATTTGTCACCTTGAGAAGGTCACCAAGTACTGTAATTTCTTGTTCTTTGAGAGTTCCTTTTTGAAGGAGGGTAATGGGTGGAGTTGCAGCTCCGGATCTTGCGGGATAGAGTTCGAATTATAATCAATTTGATTATAGTGGAATCCTTCATTGCGGTGAATGCGGGGACGTAGAGAAGTGGCTCGAACCTCAATAACAATTCCTTGTGTTTGTGACTGACTCTCTCGTTTGATCTTTCTGACTCTCTCCTTTATTTCTTGCATTATTATTATACTTATTGTTTTGTTATACTTGTTGATTTATAATTCTCTCAAATTTATTTGTTTTAAACTCTCTATATATCAAGAAAGTAATTGTGCATCTCAACTCTTATTTTAAGAGGAATCACAAGAAGAAGTTCAGAACACTTCACTAAATATACAGCTTCATTTCTTGATTGTTGAGTTGGATAAATTTTGGTAGCTTATAATTATTTCAGTTTCAGCTTAGATTATCATATCACCTATTCATCCCTCTAGGTGATTTCATTTCACACATAAAGAGAGAAATTGTAAAGAGATTACAAACTCACAAAATTTTGAGAAAAATTTCATCATAATTCAATGCATAATATTGTTTGATATAAAAGACATTTTATAGCTTTTACAAAATTTGAATACAACTAAAACTAAAATCCTAATCATAAAAGAATTACAACTCTAAATTTTAAAAATAAAATAAAACCCAAAATAAAGAAATTAAAAATACATAGAATTCTACACCTACTAAATACTGAAATAATACGTCTTCTCCATTAGTGATACACACGTCATGCACGAGGCTTGATGTCTGCATCATTCTCCTCGTTTTGAAAAGAACTCAACTCCGTCGAGTTAGAAGGAAGTTCTTTCATACTGCTTCAAGATTTCATAATCAATCTTCGGCAATTCTCTTTGGTCTAGCCATATCATCAATTTGTACTTTGTTGTCCAGCAAATCAGATATTTTCAATCCCAATATCCTAGGTGGTGATAACTTTTACATCTAAGAATTTATCAACTTGAAATATTGTATAGGGTAAAATATCTGAAGTAGTGAAAGAAATGAGCTCTCGAAGATAGGCTCATGGGAAGGTTCAACAACAAGTGGGATAACATCAAGAACCTTGCAATCTACTAAGTATTCAACGAACTGATGCCAACATTTATAAAAGATTTTATAGCATAAATATTATCATTCAATTTCATTAAGATTTGAAATTGATCAACACTACAAGTATGCAATTGTTTAACAATATTATCAACATTAGTAGTTTTTAATTTATTCCTATCATCGACTCGCATCTCATGGTTGGTATTGTTTCATGCAACTTTATCACTGATTTTCTCGTGTGATTCATACACATGTGATGCAAATGATGATGTAGACTCAGTTGATGCAAAAGATGATGCTAACTCACTTGATCTATCATGATTAGTTATGAGGACAAGGTTTATGAAGAATTTCGATTTAGTACTTATCATATGCCACAAGAGAAAAGGGAATGGTGTTGATAGTAGAAGAGGACGGGTTTGGTGACTAAAACAAGTAATGACAGTAGAGAGCGATACTAGAGGAGACGAAGAAGATGGTATTGGTTGTCTTTGATGTTACTTTCATCACTTTCAGTACTCTTGTCTTTTATGTTACTTTCATCGCTTTTGTCGTTGGTGTCCGCCTTGTGTGTTGGTGTTTACGGATTGACTCGGTGTGGGTGCTGATGTAAAATGGACTAGAACGCTGGGTTCGGTGATCTTGACTTCCAAAATATAATCCAATTTGGGGGAATCTAAATCTTGGACCAAGATATAAGCTTTTTTTAGTTCAATAATTTCACGCCTGCAAAGCTTATGTTCTAGGTCTATTCTAAGTCCATCTTTAAATCGGAAAAAGATTTAGATGTCACTCTACATGCTTCACATATAAATATCAGACTCAAAATAACCGATCTAGATTATAAATATCCTACTGAGGATCACCTGAGATCTCAGTGACCTACGAAGAGTTGCAATGCGTAATCACGATTGCAACAGCTCAATGATCGCTTGAATTGGAGTCCAAAAGTGAAAGTTATGGGCTGAAAATAACGAGGGTGCACTAATGAATTTGTCTACACTGAATCAATTACTGTAGAAAATGGGTTACAATGTAAACCCGTCTTCTTGAGTGCGAATCTGGTCGGCTTCTCTTGCGGGTCAGGTCCAACTTAAAGTGGGTTTGATCATTTAAACCTATCTCAACCCGGTTGGATTCAAATACTTCTGTAAGAGACTATCGAGAGAAGAAGGTTACAGCGGGGATGGGGCGGCAACAGAGGATGATGACAGTGAGGTCGGCAACGACTGAGGACGACAACAGCGAAGTGGATGGTGGCGGGAAGATGAGCAGCCTGTGGGGACTGGACTAGTCTCACGATTGTGCAACGTGATGACAAGGCTCGCGAACGAGCAGAGCGGATCGTCGGACGCTGGGCTGCGGCATTCGCTGGGTTCAAGGGCGGTGGCAGAGATGACAGTTGTGATGGCATAGGTGACGGAGAGGATGTAAAGGTGCACAGTGGTGGTGTTGTTTGTTGTTGACGAGATGAGAAGAGGGGTGGCGAGAGGGGCAAGTGGCAGGCCGTGAGTAGGAGAGAGAGAGGAGTCGGTTGGGTGTTGTCAGCACACGTGGGGAAGAATAAGCAGGAGGTAAAAAGGAAAATAACCATTTAGGGTAGGATTTTGGAAGAGAGAAAAGAAAAGGAAGATGAGCAGGGGATTTTGTTTTCGTTTGGATTTTTTCTTTTAAAATTTGAACTAGATCTTGAAAGATAGAGATTTAAAAGGATTTTGGAGGAGAAGAAAGAGATAGGGAGGGGACAAGCTACTTAGGGTTTTACAATATAAATTAGAGTTTCTATAAAAATTTCACACACAAATAGAGAAACTGTAGAGAGATCACAAACTCACACAATTTTGAGAAAAATTTCATTATAATTCATTACATAATATTGTTTACAGGGGTGGCTTAATCTCTAGAAAGGACTTAGGCGAAAGTTTTAAATGGGCCCTTTAAAATATGCTTTATAAAAAATTTAATAATTATTAATATTTTATTTAATCAATATTTTATTGAAAAACAATTCTTCTAGCTTTTTGAGATGCAAAATTTTTAATTAAGTTTTTGTAATCAAGTTTTTCTAATATATCTTTTTCTATAGATAACATAGCTAATCCATTCAATCTTTCTTGTGACATAGTTGATCTTAGGTATGATTTTATCAATTTTAATTTTGAAAAACTTCTTTCTGCAGAAGCAACTGTTATAGGGATAGTTAATAATATTCTATAAGCAATACATGCATTTGGAAAAGAATTCAATCTTTTTATAAAGTTTAATGTTTCAATCGGGGTGTTATTTTCTATTTGTAAAACTTCTCTTATAACTTTTAATTCTAAAAATAAATCTAAACCATCAACATCATAAACCAGATCATGCTTTAGAAATCTTTCAAGTTTAAGACAATTTTCTTCAAATTATCATCATCTAATAATTTTAATTTATGAATATTGAATAGAAACCCAAAAATATCTTCATACAACTTAAATTGTTCAAATCTACTCTCAACTGAAGAAATTGCTTTATCTACTATATATATGAAATAATTAACTCTAAAAAATTCTTCAGGTGATAGACTACTTCATCATCGATATTCCCATCAAATTGTTTTTTCCTACGAATTATACGTTTTTCACGGAATATGGGTTCTATATCCATTTCGGCCGCGATTTCTTTGGCTGAAATCAAAACAGATATGAATCCAACTTCTCTATATTTTTTCAAAAAAATAATAAGACCATTTAATTGATCTATAGCTATATCAATTTGCATATCTTTAAATTGTAAACTCTTACTAATTGAGTTAACAGCAAATAAAATGTCATACCAAATAGTCATTCCCAATAAAAACTCAAAATTTTCAATCTCATAAATTGCTAAACATTTAGCTTCACTACATGTTTTAGGATCATCACTAAGTTTTGCTAATTGAAGTAAGGCATCTCTTATTTGTGGACATTGAAACCTTATCGCCTTGACACTTTCAACGCGACTTTCCCAACGTGTTTGAGATAAGGACTTGACAGTTAAAGAAGAAATATTATCTTGTAAAATTTTTCACCGTTTTGTTGAAGAAGAAAATAAAGTATATATACGTTGCACAACTCCAAAAAAAGATATAGCTTTAGGACAAGAATTAGCCATATCACAAAGTACTAGGTTAAGATTATGACAACCACATGGTGTATAAAATGCTCTAGGATTTATATCTAATAGTCTTTTTTGCACACCTTGATGTTTTCCTTTCATATTTGATCCATTATCATACCCTTGTCCTCTTATATCACTAATATCAAGTTCAAGAACTTTTAATACATTTATAAGTTCATCAAAAAGATCTTTTCCAGAAGTATCATGTACTTCCAAAAAGCCTAAAAAATATTCTTCAATTTTAATTGGAGTTGTTGAAATATCAACACATCGTACTACAAGAGTCATTTGCTCTTGATGGCTTGCATCGGGGGTACAATCAAGTATAATTGAGAAATATTTTGAATTTTTAATATTTTTAATAATTATATTCTTAGTCTCAAAAGACAGCATTTGTATTAATTCGTTCTGTATATTATGGCCAAGATAATGATTATGAATTTCACCATGTTGAATACGTCTAATATGTTCTTGCATTATTGGATCAAATTTTGCAATCATTTCAATTAAGCTCAAAAAGTTTCCATTATTTTCTTGATAGATTTTTTCATTTTTTCCACGAAATGCTAGATTATTTTTAGCAAGAGTCTCTGTAACAGCAATAATTCTTATTAACACTTTTTGCCAATGGTCTTTTTCTTTGTTAATTTGTTCTTGAAGATTTTTATCAATTGTCTTATTTTTTAAAAATCTTAATTCTAAATCAACCCAAACATTCATGTTAGTAATATGTTCACTAGTTATCTCATGATTTTTAAGTTTAGAGCTTAGATTTTTCCAATCGTTACTTCCTTCATTAGCTAATTGACTAGTGTTATAATTAGAGTTAAATAATTTACAACAAAAACAATATGCTTTATTCATTTTTTTTGAATACACTAACCAATTCCTATCATGTTTCTCCCCATTTGATAATTTTCGAATGTAATGTGCATTAGAAAAATGTCTATTGTTTTCATCTTTAGGGTAGTTTAAATTATTATCTCTAATTGGGCCTCTTTCCACCAATAAATCTCGTAATTTTGAATCAATTTTATTCCATTGTCCGGGGTCATAAATATCAATAGGATTAGAATCTAACATTTCTGTCCATCGTACGGGCTCATTGTTCTCATTTTCTATTATTATTTTATTTCTTTCTAGTTCTGCTAAAGAGATTGATTGTTCTATTATTAAATCTTCTTTTTGTAAAATTATTGTATTATTTTCTTTTTTATCATTTGTAACAAATTTATCAAGAGCTCCTTTTTGAGACTGTATAAATTCTTCTACTCTCCTCTTTTTTTTCGTTTTTCATACCCGGATTCGTATTTTCTAGTAGACATATTCAAAATTTAAATACTTACAAAATGAAACAAGCACCCAATGCAATAACTTAATAAGATTATGCTAAAATAACTGTTACTGGAGGAAAAAAAGAAATATAGAACAATATCACCGGAAGAAGAGACTTAAAGAGCCGATTAGCCACAGGAGGAGACTCCAGCGATGCGATTTGAGAGAACCGTTGAAAATCACTGAAACATTAAACACTAAAAATAATTACCAACATGAATGGATTGACAATATAGAATCTCAAAATCAAACAAAATCTTAGTGAACCAGAGCATAGAAACATGCAAAGCTTTAAAGTTGTTAAGAAATAAAGTTCACAAAAATGAGAAGGGCTAAGATTTTTACATAATTACCAAAATAAACAGCTTTAAGGAGATTTAGCAACAGGATCAGCGGCGAAGAACAGGCCGCGGCAGCGATGATCGAAATTGAGAAAGACGCAGATCGGCAGAGGCTTGAGGGTGAGAGAGAGAGGGGAGAGAGAGAGAGAGAGAGAGAGAGAGAGAGAGAGAGAGAGAGAACTCAGTTGAAATGAGATCTTGAGAGGGAGAGAGTTATTGTTAGAATTTTGGAGAGAGATCAGGATGACGGTTCCGTTCTCGAGGTGACCCGTTCAATTATGCAGTTATTGGTTTTTTTTTTTCCCGAATTGCTTTGCCCAGCGTATTCCACATTATCTGCGCGATGACCCGTTCAATTATGAACAGTACAGATTTTTTTCCCGAAATCCTTCACATTCCAGTCCTCACGCGGCCTTCCACATTCTGCTCCACATTAAAAGGTCATAAAGTCTTAATAAATATAAAGAAATTTAATTTTTGGGCCCCCTATTGGCCTGGGGCCCCAGGCCAAGGCCTCATTTGCCTAATGGTCTGGCCGGCCCTGATTGTTTATACATGGGGTCTTTTATAACCTTTACAAATTTGAATGCAAATGCAACTAAAACTCCTAACCAAAATAGAATTACAACTCCAAATTTTAGAAATTAAAAAAAACAAAAATGAAGAAATTAAAAATACATAGAATTCTACATTTACCGGAATACTAAAACAATGCGTCTTTTTCATTGGTGATACACGCGTCATGCCTGTGACTTGATGTCCGCATAATGTTCATTCTTTGTTTTCAAGTTATACTGTCCCAAGGGCTTGGATCTCTATGTGCGTGAGTGAGAGACATGGAGGAATATGAAAGCCATCTGAAAAAAAGATGGAGAAATGGGAGAGATGTATTGGTTTCTTTTTGGGAAAAAGATTCTGAATGAATAGTAACTAGTGTATTGTGTTCACCATTTCTCAGCATTATCACTAGACCCTCTTAGCAATTCACTTCATATATAAATTATGGATTCAGATATTTAGTCGGCTATACAGTCGCCTTTTTTTCCCCCTAGAGTCAGAGATTTAGCAAACATATGATCTCTTTATTTACCATTATAAAGAAGACTAAAATTATCACCACTTGTGTCACGCCCCAAAATTTAACATGCATTTTCTAAATTGGGTGCCTGACATATCCCGAGTCTCACATCCAATTAGATAAATCGTACGAAGTAGCGTTTGAAAAATAACAAGGAAAAAGTAGAAAAGACAATTGCATGAATCTGCCAGCGAGAATTAACCCAGTCCCATGTCATGCTATTTGTATGGCATTAATTCTTATTTCCCAGGAGAATTTCTTTCTCTGAAGTCATGTGATTTGTCTGGCAGAATTGCCGTTGTTAGATACACCAAACACACTAAAATAACTGTCAAGACATATAGTTTGTACATACTCCCAGCTTTACTCTTAGGAGAAAAAGAAAAACCCGATAATTTTAAAATATAAATAAAAAGGTGATGGATAATGATAAATCAACAATATAAAGGGTGTGTTTGGTTGGTTGCAAAACCTCGCAAGTCGTAAGTTGTAAAATGAGAGTTGTAAATATGTACTGTAGCATGGAAAACATATTGTGTTTTACGCTGTTTGGTTTTTAAAGTATGTGAAAATGGTAAAGTTTATTGTGTTTTACGGTGTTTGGTTGGTGAAGTGAATTTGTAATTGTAAAAGTATATTGCGTTTTACGGTGTTTGGTTGGTAAAGTGAAATTGTAATTGAGAAAGTCTATCTCTTTTTACGGTGTTTGGTTAGTCATGTAAAATTGCAAGTGGGAAAACTGACCACAAACACTGTAGCAGTGATTATGGTATGTTAAATACGATTAAATAAATTATAATATACTTAATAAAATTCTAATAAACAGTTTGATTTAAAAATTTATTAAACTGCATATTTTATTTCTAACATTAATATTAATAAAGAAGTACTTTATTTCATATATATAAGATGAAAATATTAACCGGATTAAAATTTAATATATTTCATAAAAATTCTATAAAATATTAATTACAGTTTAATAATACTATTAAAACAGTAATATTGCAAACAAAAATTTTTTAATAAAAGTCATAATTATAATCGGTAATGTGACCACGAATGATTAATTATGTTGGTAGGACAGTGAATTAATATTTACCCAATTAATACGAACAAAACAAATACCTCTAAATGAAAAAAAATTAAAGTCAAAAGACGGTTTGCAGCCTATTTTCAACATGCCATAATGAATTTCGCTACTCGTACAAACCGATAATCATCCCCACGTCACGCCAATACAGGAATAATGCTAGGAAACCAATCCCCACAAGTAAATGATAGCTTTTTGTAACAAAGAAATATACGATAGCATTTCAAATAATATAATTACAATCTGTACTGTAATGTGCATGTATACATTAGAAGTTGTAAACAAATACAAGATGAACCCTTCATCATGGTCCGTTAATGATACATCAGTTGTACTTCAATACATAAACAATAACTCATGAAATAAACATTAAAGACAATAAATATTTACCCTCCCCTCATGGACATCAAATATAAACAATCTCTGGTACATATATATCAAGGAAATAAAATAAGACACAGATCTTCGCATCCTGGTGATGTCCTAGATGATCATGACACACAACAAAAACATCTTCAACTCTGTTCACTCGAGGCCGGGAGACTCGAACAAATTGACTTTCTGTGACAATAGCCATTAATACAATTGTCAGTTCATAAAAATGTATCTGCGGAGCAGGACAAAGATAATGTACAAATGTTGTAAGCATAAAATGAATAATATCTGAATGGGCCGGAATGTTAAGAGCACCTTGTGCAAAGTCCACACTTCAAGAACTACCTGCAAATAACTATAATACAAAGGTAGAAAAGAAGAAACACATGTCGCCAACAGGTTACTAATTACAGTGCTCTATTTGAAGCCTCTGTAAACTTACATAATTCAATGTTTTTGATATCAGGGCTCAGAACACACTTTACATGCTATAATAATAGCTCCATATGAACTTCGGATTGCACGCAATGGGCTTCCAACTTGATATAGGGAACAGAGAGATGGAACCTCAAGATGATTAACATCCAGCCTGCCTCCAAGACAGGGGTTTCAATCATTGAGTTGTCCAACCTTGATATGCAAAACTAAAATTCAAGGGTTCCCATTTTACCGTGCAAAAGTCGCATTATAATTCTACGTGTGCATCATCATAGCCCATGAAGATAGGAATATGCTTTTCAAGTAAACCAGGTTAATAAAATAGAACCAGGATAATAAACCATGATAAACCAGTACATTGAATTAGCAAATGAACATATTCACAGTTGAAAGAATAGCAAGCAGGCCTGGTTCCAGCATGAGTAGTTTTATAGGGGACAACCAAAATTCTGGAACCATCTGAACAGCAGTAAAAGAGAAGTGATAAGATCAGTAACCAACAATGACGAGCACAGCAAGGATTCAAGTTTGAACAATAACTTCCATGAGGACCCAGATACCATAATTGGTAAAGAGGTTATCAGATGGGAAGGAGGAGGCAACAGTACAGGCTTTTACAGCCTTTGTTTCAACAAATCCACCGCGTCTATGAATCCCAATAACCCGGCAAGGCAAGAAAATAAAAATTGTGATAAGGTAGCTGCATATGGGTGTATGTAATAAACCAAGTATTAATTCTAAAGTTGAAAATTGTAAAGCATTTTGCATCCATTTTGCAACTCACCAAACAGATCGTAACAAAGAATAGCCAGCAGGTACATTTTCCATATAAACCGGCCAACCTCACAGCCGATCTGCGCAGCAATTAGAGAAAAAGATAATTAGATCAGCAGCCAACATTGTTGTTCACAACAAGACCCAATATTTGTTCAACAACTATTCCATGAAGAAGCAGACAGAAAAGAAATGAAGTTGGTGAGCAAGAAATAGGATTAGATTACCACGACAGTCGGTTGTTCAGGAGCATCAACAGTTTCCAGTAGCGATAACTTTGCAAAAGTTTTTGCATTTGTCATCCAACAACAACCAATTCCGAGAACCGAAAGCCCTCAATCCAATTGGTACTGCTGTAACTGAATTGGCAACACAAGAGGCTCAGATTTTGGAAGAGGTATTTTAAGTGGGGAGGCCTTCACAGACCTCTCATCCACACCCACTCTGGTCAATTTTGAATGCGTAAATGGAGCCACGCCGGTCGTGTACCATACTTTGATGGCTGCAATCCATTAAGCACTCCACTTGTCACTGCATCCTGTCGTTAAGGCTCCAACCTTTTCAAATCATCATTGCCTTTGAAACATTTTTATATGCCTACATGAACCAAATAATGTTAGCCCGAAAACATAGAAAAAGGAAATAAATACTGTTAAGCATAAACAAACTAAACGCATGCTGTCCCAAATAAAACAGTATCACAACGTAGAAGGCCTAGAGCCATCCACGCACTATCAAGAAATGTAGCAGGAAAATAATAGAGTGTACTGATTGCCTACGGCAATCGATAAACCAATGTATCAATAATATCAATGTTTAGGGTAGGGCTGCAAATAAGGGGGAGGCATAAAAGACTTCAGCGGCCAACGGAAGAAGGACGATCATGAGCCCCGACTTTGAAGTCAGTCAAGGTTGTTCTTCCTCGTGAATCGGTATAACCACGCTGCCTTCTCCGCGTCAGTCCTCCTGCTGAGGAAGCCAGCACCGATGTCGGGGTTCTTCACAAAATAATTATAAGCAGCAGATACTTCATCTTCATTGAAGACGTAGTACTGATAATCTGTCCCTACCATTAAACGCAGCTGTTCATAGCATTGCGCAACCACCATTTTATCTTCTTCCCGCTTATCGTAGATGGTATGCGCAAATTTTTTAAACGAATCTGCGAACGATCCCATGATCTCCAGCTCAACGTCCTTCCTCTTGCCTTTACTTGAGGAGCGTTGAGACACAGACATGCTTGCTGGGAGGTTTGTGGAATGAGTAGCCTCAGGTGGGGATGCAGTGTTGAAAGAACCCCCTCTAATGTCGGTCTGCGTTGGACACGTAAATGAGGGTCCATCATCCATTGCAAACCTTCCCTTGGCCCTGTCACCACCAAATAGGATGTACAGCTCGTCATAATGTTCAATGGGCTGGTTGAGATAAGGCTTGTCTTTTTGGTGAACCTGTAGTGATTATGATATTTATATTAGAGGATAGTTAAAAATTAAATATATGATGAAGATGCATAAATGAAAGTTATTTATCTTATTACCTTTATATATTCTGTATACACGACGTCTGGCATCTCAATAATGCGGATCGCTGGCTTCCACACAACACAACCGCTAAGAGTCTTTAAAGTACAAATCCGACTCCACTTGGTCTTCCAAGTGCGCAGTTGATTGTAAACGTGTTTGTCAGTGACCGCCATACCGAACTTCTTCTGAATTTCGTTAGCGGCTATTTCGTTCAAGTCCCCTGTAACTCCATCCCGAACCAGCCCTACCATGAAATGAAGAAGGAAAATACTAGCTGGCTCTGTCCAGCGTTGGTTTCTACCGCCTGTTTTTCACTTCTTCTTACCAGCCATAGAAGGGGCTGCATCGTTGTAATTTGGGTACTCATTTTCAGACATTTTCTGCAAGGAATAATGTCAGACAACAAAAATAAAATAGAGCATACATTCATAGATTATGTTAACATGAAATAAGGCAAGCCACCAGGCATGATTACTAGAATAACATTAGGACATTAATTTGTAGTTGGCATCATATTAGCATCGTTAACATAGCACATCCATAGTTGTTTATTAATAATAAATTCAATTTTGGGTGTCAGCCCACATGCGCTGGGCAATTTCTTCTCTCATTTGAACCCAAGCATTGGCCTCTTCTCGAAGCTGTCTGCGGGTCCTCCCCCCTTCGGCTAGATTCTGTGCAGTCCACTCTTCCTCGGATTGGATGAAATCATCTTCCCCGTGAGACAATATAAAATTGTGGAGGATGCAACAAGCAATCACAATCTCGACTTGTGTGCGATATGGAAAGAATGGACGAGACGTTAAAATCTTAAATCTTCCCTTAAGAGAACCGAAAGCCCTCTCCACCGATGTACGTAGAGAGGAATGACGATAGTTGAATAACTCCTTGTAATTGTTAGGTAACCTGTCTCTGTAATCACTCAAATGATACCTAACTGATCGAAATGGAGCTAGGAAACCTGGCCTGATATTGTAACCAGCGTCGCACAGGTAATATTTACCTATAGTCGCAAAATTTGAAACAGTTAAGATTTGTTCAGTACACAAAAGGAACATAATGAACTTTGTGAGAATGACGCAAAAGGTATGAAATACCTTCGGGGACACGCAAACCGTGTGGTCTTTCAAGAGCATCTCGCAGCACAGTTAGATCATGTGCTGATCCTTCCCAACCCGCTAAGACATATGTGAATTTTAAATCAAAGTCAACAGCTGCTAGGACATTTTGAGTTGGATACCCTTTTCTTCCGTAGAATGGTCCAACTTCAGCAACTGGTAAAGTAACGGGGATATGTGTCCCATCAATTGCTCCGACACAATCCTATTGACGTTAAATTAACATTGGTTAGACAGTCAAGTGATCATTCACTCAATTTATTTAAACATGATTTGATAAATATTAATTTACCTTGAGGTAAGCATTGTATCTATTGTCGTTGGCAATCTTGTCATGGACCAGTGTACTAGGACCACAAATGTAATCCCTTCTGAGTTCTCCAATTGCCCAAAGAGTCTGCTGAAAATAACGACTTATTGTCTCTCCAGAACGTATGAAGTTCCCTCCAATCACTCTATTACGGACATTATGTCCTACAGTGTGTAGGAACATTGCTAGTTGCTCTTCCACAGTGACATTTGCAGAATCATGTAGGAGCCCTCGAACCCTAAGTATGCAACAGAGATCGAAGAAAACATCCCTATTCATCCTGAACATATTGTGACACATTGTATCACTGGACTCTAAAACTCACGACAGGTACAGTCGCCTCTCTTGGTCCCTGATGTTCCTAGGGACAGGTTGTATGATTTCTTCGCGATCGGTCATCCACTTAAGCACCATGAAGGCCGTTGTACAAATTATTAGCAAGCCTAATTCCTCATCCTCAAGATCCAACCCAAATTGGACAAACCTATCCATGCTAAACATATATGGGAAGAAAGGTACATATTACTGGAAACGATATATAGGGCTGTAAATGGTGGTTAAGTATTGTACGGTTTCTTACGAAATAATTACAAATTATCATGTATGAGTTAAAAGGTAAGAAACAATTATGCCAGTAGAGTTAGAAACTGCAATTTTCATATAATACTAGGACAAAAGGGCGCAGAGTCAAGCAGTAAAGCAAACATGATATTTTTTTATTTTTCAACGATTATAGCAAGCATGTCCCTAGCAAATCTTAGAAACAATCTTGAATAAGTTCCAGCATGTGCATATAACATCAATCAAACATAATTTCCCTTACACATCAACAGGTCCATACTGTCATGTAGCATTAAGATTAAAAACTAATGATACAGAGAGAAAATTAACTGTCTGAATTGTTTAAGCAATATTGGATGATGTTGAAACTGACCACAAACACTTTGTGAATATTGAGAAAATAAGGAGCAGATAAAGGTGAAGTTAACAGATACATAATAACAGTGAATAAAAGGCGCATTACACAAAATTAGGCAAGTAATAGGAACTTCAACAAGTGCAACTATCATCAACAATCTATGTCCAAGAATCTCCACCATATTTCCATACAGAGGGCAACAATAAATGATTATTACTTAAGAATTAACCTAAACAACTTGCATTCAGTTGAACATTAACCTAAAAAAATTGCATTCAGAAAATTAAGACACGTTAATAGTCAATAATAGAATGGAATAGAGTAGCAATTACAGAACCAGATAAGAGAAATTGCCTCTCATTTGAACAATTTCAACTTACCCACATATTGCCCGCGTTATCAGTTGATCTATGGGGTTAACAGCATACCTCAGCAACAATTTTTTCAGATGTTGATGCATGATCCGAGATCACTGGACTATCCCGCTTCCTCATGTTCCCACAAATTGACAAGGTTTCTTCATTGTCTGACCTTTGCCCTATTTATGGTGCTGGAGGCAGATTTGAAGGAGAGGGACTTCAGTATGGGAAGATAACCTTTGGGGATAAGAAAAGACAATACAGAATTTCGAGGAGAGCACGGGGCTGCAGTCAGAACCCTAAGTTCCCAGCCAACTTCTCTGACAAAGAACAAAGAAGCAATTGGGGACGTGATGAAGATCAGTCAACCAAGGAGCAGAGGGAATCGATTCCTTGTGGAATCTCTAGGTTGCAGAAAGTTGAAGCGACCGATCCCCTTTTGATATGGAGAGCCGGTCGTCGCCGACGTCCCTGTCAGAGATGCTCGAATCTCTTTTGCAGGCGACAGATTGAGAGAGGCCGGAGCTACAGAATGGAGAAGAAGAACCCAAAAAGGGGATCGCGTTGCTACAGTTTAGATAGGAGAGGATTGGTAGAAGGGACAGAGGACGCGACGCTTCGATCACCTTTTACTGTGGATCGCAGATTGTCGACGCCGTACCAGTCAGAGATGCCGGAATCTCGTTTGCAGGCGACTGATTGAGAGAGGGCGGCGCTGCAAAAAATGGAACAGATGAACCCAAAAAGGGTTTCTCGCGCTGCTACAGTGTAGATGGGAGAGAATTGGGAGAAGGGAAAGAGGACGGGACGATTCAACTTTTTGCAGGCTTTTTTCAAAAGCCTGGAACCATCGGGAAGGAAAAAAAACCCGGGCAACACACGGGTTGCAAAAGTGAAAACTAGTTGTAAAACCCAAAATTTTGCAATGGCACCAAACAATTGTAACTGGTAAAGTTGCAATTTTTTTTTGCATTTTGCAACGTTTTGCAAGCAACCAAACACACCCAAAGTCATAGCTATAATGAACATTGTAGGGAGAGAGGAGATAGAGGAGATGGAAGAAGGTAGCATAGAAATCGGAAGACAAAGGAGCAAGACGGCGCATTGCAGCAGGCCAAAGTATGCTCCTGGTCGACCGCCCGGTCGACCGGTGGAGAAGGCCGGTCGACCGCCCGGTCGACCGGTGTGCACGACGTGCACAGGGTTAGCCCGGTCGACCGCTCGGTCGACCGTCGCATAGAGTGATCGACCGCCCGGTCGACCGACTGAAAGCAGGCTGCTCTCTGTTTGGGTCCGGTCAACCGCCCGATCGACCGTGGACATGGGCCGGTCGACCGACAGACGCGTTTTGGCTTTCCTTTCTGGATTAGGAGTCCTTTTCTGTTTGGGATCGAATCCAATTGGGGTTTCCTAAAACCCAGGGACTCTTTGGCTATAAATAAGGGCTAGAGCCATCATGTATTGTATCCCTAAAAGTTTCCTCAAGTATCCCTCTTGTATTAGTTTGTATTGATTGTTGAATCAATAAAATCTCTCTCTCCCTTGCCCCGAGGATGTAGACAAGTTGCCGAACCTCGTTAAATACTGTGTTGATTGCTTTTCTCTATTATTCTCTATTCTTGTCGTGTTGGGTACATCTCTGGCTGCATCTGTCTCCGCCTGGTTGGCAGATTCCTCAAAGAGAGGTTGTTGTCCTGCATGCAACAATTGGTATCAGAGCATCCTAAGTTCGTCGTGGGATCATCTGGTGATTCCAAGGGCATCAGTTGCTGTTTGGCGGAGATCGTGTGTCGATCTCGGAGCGGCGTTGCGACTGTTTGTGGGATCGTGTGCTGATCTCAAATAGCCTGTAGATTGCTCGAGGAATCAATTTAGAAGAGTAGATTGCTTCTGAAACTCTTCGAGGATTTCGTGTGGAGGTAAAGATCCTGTCTTTATCTATTTTGTTTTATCTAACTCCGTTTGTTTCTGCATTGCTTTGAGAAATCAGTTGAGAAAATGGCTGGTGAAGATACATCCATGAATCCACATCCGCTGAGGATTGATGTGATGAAGTTCAACGGTACGAACAACTTCGGTATGTGGAGGTGTGAGGTGATGGATGCACTGACGGCATCAAACCTCGAAGACACTCTACGATTGGAGAAGAAGCTCGCATCAACAACTGAAGAAAATTGGGACAAGATGAACCGGACGGCGTGTGACTTGATTAGGTCTTATTTGACACAAGACATCAAGTATCATTTGTTGCATTAGACATCTGCGAGGCAGCTATGGGAGATCCTGGAGAAGAAGTATCTGACGGAAAGCATAGAATCGCGGTTACAGTTGAAGAGTAAGCTTTATAGTTTTCAGATGTAAAGAGGATGCTCCATCAATGAACACTTGAATCGCTACACGAAGCTTCTTACAGATCTAGTTAATGTGGATGTGGAGACCAATGAAGAGGATAAGACGGTAATTCTTTTGAATTCTCTTCCTAGGAAAGAGTATGAGACCTTTACTCTTACATTGATCAATGAAAGAAAATTCCTTCACTACAGTGAGGTATCTACTGCTCTTGTGAGTTATGATGTAAGAAGACAGACAAATTGTCTTCTTCGGGGAACACAACAACAGAGGCATTGGCGATAAGAGGCAGAAGTTCTAATAGGAAGGAAAGAGATGATTAGGGAAGATCAAAGTCCAGATCAGGCTTCAGAGATCTGAAGAGGAATCAGTGCGCCTTGTGTAAGGAACTAGGTCACTGGAAAGTTGATTGCCCGAAGGTCAAAGGTAAGAAGATGGAGTCAAACACCGAGGCGAATCTCGCACAGGCGGATAGATCGGATTCAGACTCATCGGTATTCTCTCTCTGTCACTACTCCTACTGTTGATTGCTCAGATAATGCTGAGTGAATCTCAGATACCGGAGCCACCTATCATGTGTGCCCGAACAGGGCCTGATTTTCTAGTTTTGAGAAGCTAGATGGATGTTACACGGTCATGGGTGATGATCATCCATGTAATATAGAAGGGATGGGTACAGTCAATATCAAGATGGATGATGGGATAGTACGAGAATTAAAGGAGGTAAGGTATGTACCTCAACTCAAAAGAAATCTTATTCTGTTGGCACTTTGGAAGCATTGGGTCTTGTGATATCTATACGAGATGGTGTTCTCAAGATGATTAAAGGCTCAATGGTGGTTATGAAGGGCATCCGTCGGGGAAATCTCTACTACTTGAAGGGTAGTACAGTTACAGGTCAGGTGGAGACTTCTAATTCTTCAGATGATGGTTGCACAAAGGTCTGCAGGTGAAGATCAGACATGGAGGTGAAAAGTCTTTGCAAGCTCCTGCAAAGAAGGAATCATTGGAAGGTGCTGCTACTTGCAACTTGGAGGGTGAACACAGCGTTCTGGACAAGAAGAAGGTGAAATTCAGCACTAGTACTCACCGCTCAGAAGGTCTTCTTGATTGTGTTCACATAAGCATTTGGGAACTTGCTAAGACTGCATCGCTTGGAGGTCACAGATACTTTGTCTCTTTTATTGATAGTTTATCTAGGCATTGTTGGATATATCTCTTGAGACAAAGGTGTGAAGCCCTAGATATGTTGGTTAAGTGGAAAAAAAGAATGGAGAAGCAGACAGGTAGGAAGATCAAGGAGCTATAGATTGATAATGTTGAAAAAGATATGAACCAATTCCTACGATTTGGCCAGAATACTGGTATTGGTACTCACTTCACAGAAGGTATACATGAGTTGGCTAAGAAAGTAAACCGTTCCTTACTGGAGAAGATTCGGTGGTTGTTGTCAAATGCAAGATTAGACAAACCGTTTTAGGCTGAGGCGATTGTGTATGCTAGCCATCTCATAAATGGATCAACTGAGATAGGAGGTAAAACTCCATTGGAAATTTGGTCTGGAAAAGCTACTCAAGATCATGGTTTGCTGTGAGAATTTGAAAGTCCTACCTACTTTAGTGCCAAAGATGGCAAGGTGAATCCGTGAACAAAGAAGTTTGTGTTTTTGGGTGTCAAGAGAATATGAAAGGCTACAGGTTATGGGACCCCGAAAATAAGAAGAACGTGTTGAGTCGGCATGTCACGTTTGATGAGACTTCAGTGTTGAAGTCTACCGTCTCTCAGCAGGTGGAGAGGATGGAGACCTAGGAAGTATCGCAGCGGGTGGAGGTTGATGCTACTCACCACTCCATTTGGTTCGGTATCAGTGAAGACTTCACCGGATGTGACACCGAGTGGAGATCATGTAGCCAGGGATGATACTGAACAGGTTGAAGACATTGAGGAGAATGTCGAATAATTGTTTGCAGCCATTGGAACTAAGGTAAAACCACGCACGTGGGTAAAGAAGCATGAATCTCAAGCTTGTGATCGCGACAAGCTCAAGTTGAAGGCCGTTGTTCTCCATGATGGCAGTGAGGAGGTTCATATGACTCAGCCAGATAAATTCGTTACTGCAGATCCAGGTACAATTTCTTGAGCTTGATAGAGCTCATTTGAATGAACTACGGTTGGCTTGATAATTTGGGAAAGGTACGTAGGCAGCCGTAAAGGCGCAGCCACATTTGGTGATGCAACCTGTATGAAGCTGTTTGGGTTCTCGAGAAGCTGATTAGAACTTCACGTAGAGGTGAAGAGTTATGACCGATTGGAACTTTACATAGAGGTGGAGAGACTTCACGTAGAGGTGAAGTATTGTGGCTAGTTGGACTTCATGTAGAGGTGAGGTGTTGTGATCTCGATGAACAGATGATCTTCTGGTGAGAAGACAGTTGAGCTTGCATAGGAGAGGTGTGCATCCAGTTTGTTCAAGCCGATAATGATGTTTGGTGTGCTCTACTCAGACTTGATTGGATCGTCAGTTGAAGACATGTAGACTGTGAAAATCACCTAGAGGGGGGTGAATAGGTGATAATGCTAATCAATGCTCAATTTAAAAATATGATGCAACAATCGCCCAAAACAAGACTAAGAGCCGAATGCCCCGTGAAGGGTTCTGAACTCCTTCCTCCTGATTCCTCGTAAAATGAGTTGGAGGTGCGCAATGCAACCTTGTTGTAAGGGACAAAGATTGACAAGATGAATGACAACAAGTGAATATAGCAATGACAATCAAAAGCAAGTAGTAATAGCAATGAAAGTAGAGCAAGAACAAGGAAAAGTAAACCAAACGCAAACACCAAGATTTGTTATCGAGGTTCGAGCACCCAGCTTTACTTCCCCGCCTTCCCCATAAGGATTCCAACCACTTCCACTATCACAAAGATGTCACAAATACACCGGAGTACCCAACTCCACAATCTCAAGTACAAGTTCTCTCTTGGTAGTCAAAAGACTACAAACTTTCTCTTTCAAAATTCTCTTCCCTTACAAAGGTCCTTAGAGAACAATGAGTAGGAATGAAGCTCTTGTGTGCAAAGAGAAAAGAAAATGAAATCAGAGAATTCTTGAAAACACTTCAGAAATTGAGAGAGAATTTCAGCACAAAAACCAAGAAACCAAGCTCTTTTGAATCCTTAAACTTTTGAATTTTTCTTGTAATGATTAGGTGATTCAATCTCTCCCCAAACACCCCTATTTATAGGAGAGGGCTCGGGTTAGAAGATAAAACATTTTAAGGCTAATCAGAGAGTATTAAAACCAAAACATGTCATTTAAACACACTTAGATGAGAAAAGGACAAAAATTAAACCTGTTCAGAAACTAGCCGTTACTGTTCAAACGGCTAGTCCGGTCGACCGGCCCGGTCGACCGCTAGTACAAAGAAAATGACCGTTGCAGGCTACGGTCGACTGGCCCGGTCGACCCAAACAAACAGAGAGTAAAGACTTACAGTCAGGCTCGTCTCGGTCGACCGTCACGGTCGACCGTGAAACATGCACACTGATACGTGCATCTGCCAGAACCACGGTCGACTCGTGCGGTCGACCGGCAACCCCTGTCAAAGGCACGGTCGACTCGGGCGGTCGACCGGCTCAGGCCAAAAATCAATTTTCAAACAGAATTTTGAGGGGAAAAATATTTTTATCAAAAGATGTTTTAAATAGGAATAAGTATAAAACATAAATATAGATTTACAGGCAGAGAATTTTGTATCAAAATATTTTTGTATAATTTATATGAAATAAACTTAGAAATAAGATGTGCGCAAAAACGTGTGTGTGATAGAGCTTCAAACCTATTCACTATTCTTTAACAAAACTCTAAACTAAAATAATCTAATTAACTTGAGCAATCTTCAAGTCTAGAGCCATGCAATGCCTTGCTAGAGCCTTCTCTTCTATGTTCCTTCCTTGATGTGCAAAAAGCCTTCTTTACTTCATGAACCTAGAATTTCTTGCAATAGCTAAGCAATGGCCTCCAAATATGGTACAAACCTGAATCTTATCTTAACAAACTAATTAGTACCATATAGCTCATATTTGGTTTGTTATCATTAAAACTCTAAACAAGTGGAGAGTGTAACCTTATGGGCCAACAATCTCCCCCTTTTTGATGATGACAAAACAAATAGGCTATAAGCAAAAAATATATAGGAGGAGTAAACTCCCCCTCAAATTATGCTATATTAAACAAGCAAAAATAATGTAATTTGTAATTTGCAAGTAAACATCATGAAACCAAAACCATGAAAATATAAAACGCTTGCAAAACACTTAAACTCAAATTACAAGTATTCATGAAAACACATCAAAAACTAAAAACATATATGAACTCACATGGAACTAAAACCATATGAACTCATAATTCTATCATAAAAACTCATTCTCCCCCTTTTTGTCATACATCAAAAAGGGTTATGAAAACATTTTTATTCAATAACACAAACATTAAGTTCACCACAAATGAAGGAAAATCTTGCAAAATCAAGTGGTTTAGTGAAAATATCGGCTAGTTGCAAATCCGTAGAAACATAATCAATAACTATATCTCCTTTCTCAAAATGATCTCTAAGAAAGTGATATCTAATCTCAATGTGCTTGGTCTTACTATGTTGATTTGCATTCTTTGTCATATGTATAGTACTAGTATTATCACAAAATATTTTTATATGGTTATAATGCAAATCATAATCAAGGAGAGTATGTTTCATCCAAAGGACTTGTGCACAACAAGCCCCCGCGGCAACATACTCTGCCTCGGCGGTTGAGAGAGCTACGGAATTTTGTTTCCTAGAGGACCATGAAACAAGACAATTATCAAGAAATTGACATGTCCCACTAGTACTCTTTCTATCTACTCTACAACCCGCATAGTCGGCATCCGAATAACTCGTCATTGAGAAATCTCCGGTTTTCGGATACCATAGACCCATTCCAATCGTTCCCTTAATATAACGAATAATGCGTTTTACCGCAATAAGATGAGACTCTTTGGGACACGATTGAAATTTAGCACAAAGACACACACTAAACATGATATCCGGCCTACTTGCCGTCCAATACAAAAGACTACCTATCATGCTTCTATATAATTTAATTCAACATTTTTACGTTGGTCGTCCTTATCAAGCTTGGTGGTAGTTGCCATGGAGTGTTGCAAACCTTTGAGTCTTCAAGTCCAAACCTCTTTACGAGTTCCTTTGCGTATTTGGCTTGACATATGAAGTTCCCATCTTGCAATTGCTTGATTTAGAGTCCAAGAAAGAAATTAAGCTCACCCATTGAAGACATTTCAAATTCACATTGCATGACCATTTCAAATTCCTTGCATAAAATCTCATTAGTAGAACCAAATATTATATCATCAACATAAATTTGCACAATTAAAATGTCATTATCAACATGCTTAGTGAATAGTGTTGTATCTACTTTGCCTTTAATAAAATCATTTGAAATGAGAAAACTAGAAAGCCTTTCATACCAAGCTCTTGGAGCTTGTTTCAATCCATATAAAGCTTTATCAAGTTTAAAAACAAAATCGGGATGAACATGATCAACAAAACCGGGAGGTTGAGCAACAAAAACTTCTTCATTTATGAAACCATTCAAAAATGCACTTTTCACATCCATTTGAAAAAGTTTAAAATTTTTGAAAGATGCAAAAGCTAGTGTCATCCGTATGGCTTCAAGCCGTGCTACGGGTGCAAAGGTCTCCTCAAAGTCAATTCCCTCAACTTGAGTGTAACCTTGGGCCACTAACCTAGCCTTATTCCTAATCACATTTCCGGACTCATCCATCTTGTTTCTAAAGATCCACTTAGTACCAATTATTGGTCTATCGTGGGGCCTAGGAACAAGGTGCCAAACTTGGTTGCGCTCAAATTGATTGAGTTCCTCTTGCATGGCTAGCAACCAATATGAGTCCGCCTCGGCTTCGAGGATGCTTTTGGGTTCAAAATGAGAAATGAAAGCAAAGTTACCACATAGGTCATGGAGTTTGGAGCGAGTTGTTACCCCTTTAGATGCATCACCTAAGATGAGCTCCTTGGGATGATTTGTAGCGTATCTCCAAGCTTTAGGAAGCGGTTGAGAGCTTTCCTCTTTATCCTCTTGAACATCACCAATTAATTCTTGCTTATCTTCTTGAGCGGGTGAGTCCTTCAAGGATAGTCTCTCCATGTCTTCACCTAATGGTTCAATCTCTACAACATTCTCAACAACCACATTAGATTCTTCAAATTTAACATGCATGGATTCTTCAATGGTAAGTGAAGATCTATTGAATACTCTATAAGCTTTACGAGTTGTAGAATATCCAACAAATATTGCTTCATAAGCCTTAGCATCAAATTTACCCAAGTTATCTTTAGTGTTCAAAACAAAACACTTGCATCCAAAAACTTTGAAATATGCAACATTAGGTTTTCTAGAATGATACATTTCAAAAGATGTTTTGGAAGAATTTTTACATAAATAAATACGATTTGATATATAGCATGCGGTGTTTACGGCCTCGGCCCATAAATATTGAGGGAGGTCATACTCACTTATCATTATCCTAACCATCTCTTGAAGTGTTTTATTTTTCCTTTCTACAACTCCATTTTGTTGTGGAGTTCTAGAACAAGACATTTCATGCTTAATTCCCTTTTCATCACAATAAGTCATGAAGAGTTGGTTAACAAACTCACCACCTCTATCACTTCTTATTTTCAAAATCGAAAAACCTTTTTCTTTTTCAACTCTTTTTCGAAAAATCTTAAAATGAGAAAAAGTTTGATCTTTGTGTTCCAAGAAGAAAACTCAAGTGAAACGGGAAAAATCATCAACCAAAACATATGCATATCTACTACCATTTAAACTCTTAGTTTTAGTAGGTCCAAAAGATCCATATGAATTAATTCTAAAGGCCTAGTTGACATGATATCCTTGATTGGTTTGAAGGAAGACTTGGTTTGTTTCCCAAGTTGGCACGCACCACAAATGCGGTCTTTCTCAAACTTCAAGCAAGGTATACCCTTCACCAATTCCTTTGAATTAATCCTAGAAAGATGGTCAAAAGATGCATGTCCTAATCTTCTATGCCAAAGCCAAGAATTTTCATCAAAAGCATTTAAGCATTTAGTAGAACATTCCACATTAAGCATGTCAATGATATAAACATTATCATCACGAAAACTGGTAAGAATACAATCATTTGTTTTAACATCAAAATCTTGCAAGAAGAATCATCAAAAACAACTTTAAGTCCACGATCACAAAATTGACTAATGCTAAGCAAATTATGTTTCAAACCATCAACAAGTACAACATTTTCTATAGTAGGAGATGAACCAATTTGAATGTTACCTATACCAATGATAGTTCCTTTGGAGTCATCCTCGAATGTGACGGAGCCACCTTCCATGTACCTTGATAGGGTTGTAAAGTTGTTGATATCTCACGTCATGTATCTTGAACAACCACTATCAAGGTACCACCGCTCCCTACGTCTTGGAGCCTTGGTGTGTACCTACATCAAATAATTTAGGACTTGATTTTGGTACCAACATTTTCTTGGGTCCTAAAGGGTTAGTTTCATTAACCCAAACAAGATTATTTGATCTATTAACTTGATCATAACAAAATTTAGCTAAATGCCCATTTTTGCCACAATATGTGCATCTATAGACTCTACCATATTTAAAAGCATAGTGAGTGTGTGATTTGTGAGCATGAGAATTGTGAGCATGAAAAGATTTAGCATGAGAAGTGTTATGTGTAATGTTAGCATGAGTAGACTTAACATGTGAATCTTTAGCATGAGAGGTGTGCTTTTTAGAAAATTTTTCTTCAAGTTTCTTAGTGTTAAAAGCACAATCTTTCAAAACTTTTTCAAAATCAACCATTTTAGATTTTAAAGAAGAAATTTCTTTTTCATCAACAATAGGAGATTTTCCCTTACAAGAAACCTTGTAGGCATTAAACTCATTTTGAATGGAAATAAGATTAGAAGAAATATCATCCTTTTCTTTAGAAACCATAGCAAGTTGATTTTTGAGAAAAGCAACTTCTTTTTGCAATTTAAAACATTCAATCTTCTTATTATCATAAGTTTCGGAAAGTTCAACAAAAGCATGAACAAGAACTTCCTTACTTAATTCATCATCTTCATCATCAAGAGGTTGAGGGGTTACCTTTGGTGTGTTTGCCATGAAACACATATTCGCTATATCCGCCTCTTCCTCGGACTCGCTTTCCGAATCCCAAGTTGCCTTGTATGCTTTCTTTTCTTCCGATTTCTTTGGCTTGAAGGAGGAGGTCATCTTCTTCTTGAACTCCGGGCAATCCGCCATGATGTGTCCGGGCTTTCGGCAATTGTAGCATATAATTCTTCTCTCCTCTTTGCCTTCGAATTTTCTTCGGAAGTTGAGCTTGTTCCTCTGGTACATCCTCTTCACATTTCGCACAAGGAGGGAGAGCTCCTCATCTTCTTCTCCATCTTCTTCATCGTCCTCAAGAGTGGATGAAGACTTGAAGGCTATGGACTTCTTCTTTAGTGGAGCGACCTCTTCTCTTGCTTTCTTTTCCATCTCATGGGTCTTTAAGTTCCCAATGAGACTAATTAGGTCCATCTCATCCTTGTCGTTTAATTCTTTTAAGGTGGTGGCCTTGATCTCCCATGATGTAGGAAGAGCCCGAATCACTTTTCGCACCTTTTGGTCATTGGATATGTCATCACCTAAAGAAGAAAGAGCATTGGTGATTTTAGTAAATCGAGTAATCATACAATCAATAGATTCTTCATCAAGCATTTTAAAAGATTCATATTGGGACCTCAAGAGATCTATCTTAGCTCTCTTGACTTGTGAAGTCCCTTCGTGCGTGACTAACAAATGTTGCCAAATCTCATAGGCGGATTGGCAATGAATTACCCGTGTAAGGTCATCCTCATTCAAGGCGGTTAAGAGGGAATTTTGGGCCTTGGAGTTAGCCTCATATTCTCTAAAGTTGAAGTCGGTCCATGTGCTCTCATCATTATCGGGTGCTACATAGGGTTTGGTCAAGGATTTAGCTACTAAGCTACCTAAAGATTGCAAAAAGATAGTCATTCTAACCTTCCAAATAGGAAAATTTAGTCCATCAAATTTAGGAGGGGTTTTGATGTTATCGGCCATGTTAACTAGTGATGACAAATGGAGTGCAAATGTTGATTAGCAAATTTTAAGAATCTCTCTATGGATATTAAGCCAAACCTAGAGTCCAAGCTCTGATACCAATTGAAAATCACCTAGAGGGGGGTGAATAGGTGATAATGCTAATCAATGCTCAATTTAAAAATATGATGCAACAATCGCCCAAAACAAGACTAAGAGCCGAATGCCCCGTGAAGGGTTCTGAACTCCTTCCTCCTGATTCCTCGTAAAATGAGTTGGAGGTGCGCAATGCAACCTTGTTGTAAGGGACAAAGATTGACAAGATGAATGACAAAAAGTGAATATAGCAATGACAATCAAAAGCAAGTAGTAATAGCAATAAAAGTAGAGCAAGAACAAGGAAAAGTAAACCAAACGCAAACACCAAGATTTGTTATCGAGGTTCGAGCACCCAGCTCTACTTCTCCGCCTTCCCCAGAAGGATTCCAACCACTTCCACTATCACAAAGATGTCACAAATACACCGGAGTACCCAACTCCACAATCTCAAGTACAAGTTCTCTCTTGGTAGTCAAAAGACCACAAACTTTCTCTTTCAAAATTCTCTTCCCTACAAAGGTCCTTAGAGAACAATGAGTAGGAATGAAGCTCTTGTGTGCAAAGAGAAAAGAAAATGAAATCAGAGAATTCTTGAAAACACCTCAGAAATTGAGAGAGAATTTCAGCACAAAAACCAAGAAACCAAGCTCTTTTGAATGCCTTAAACTTTTAAATTTTTCTTGTAATGATTAGGTGATTCAATCTCTCCCCAAACACCCCTATTTATAGGAGAGGGCTAGGGTTAGAAGATAAAACATTTTAAGGCTAATCAGAGAGTATTAAAACCAAAACATGTCATTTAAACACACTTAGATGAGAAAAGGACAAAATTAAACCTGTTCAGAAACTAGCCGTTACTGTTCAAACGGCTAGTCCGGTCGACCGGCCTGGTCGACCGCTAGTACAAAGAAAATGACCGTTGCAGGCTACGGTCGACCGGCCCGGTCGACCCAAACAAATAGAGAGTAAAGACTTACAGTCAGGCTCGTCTCGGTCGACCGTCACGGTCGACCATGAAACATGCACACTGATACGTGCATCTGCCAGAACCACGGTCGACCCGTGCGGTCGACCGGCAACCCCTGTCAAAGGCACGGTCGACTGGGCGGTCGACCGGCTCAGGCCAAAAATCAATTTTCAAACAGAATTTTGAGGGGAAAAATATTTTTATCAAAAAATGTTTTAAATAGGAATAAGTATAAAACATAAATATAGATTTACAGGCATAGGATTTTGTATCAAAATATTTTTGTATAATTTATATGAAATAAACTTAGAAATAAGATGTGCGCAAAAACGTGTATGTGATAGAGCTTCAAACCTATTCACTATTCTTTAACAAAACTCTAAACTAAAAATAATCTAATTAACTTGAGCAATCTTCAAGTCTAGAGCCATGCAATGTCTTGCTAGAGCCTTCTCTTCTATGTTCCTTCCTTGATGTGCAAAAAGCCTTCTTTACTTCATGAACCTAGAATTTCTTGCAATAGCTAAGCAATGGCCTCCAAATATGGTACAAACCTGAATCTTATCTTAACAACTAATTAGTACCATATAGCTCATATTTGGTTTGTTATCATCAAAACTCTAAACAAGTGGAGAGTGTAATCTTATGGGCCAACAGACTGGAGAGAGCCAGTCAGTTGGAGAATCAGTGTTGACTCATAATGAGTTCTTTGTGAGGTCATGTAGTTGCTGAGTAGGAGACATGTTCGGTGATCGACATGTATGAAAATTCTCCTAAAAGTGAAGTATAGGAAAGGCATGTGTGGTGCATCCCAGTTGATAGCTGAGCTACAGGTTGTCAATTTCGTCCGGAGCGCTCAAGCCGAGATCGTGTGTCAATTTCGTCCGGAGCGCTCAAGCTGAGATTGTGTGTCGATTTCGCCAGGTGATAAACTAGAGTTCATTGGAGATCGGCTCAGATTTGAAAAATCTCCACCGAAGTGGAGAATTGTAGGGAGAAAGGAGATAGAGGAGATGGAAGAAGGTAGCACAGAGATCGGAAGATAAAGGAGCAAACGGCGCATTACAGCAGGCCAAAGTATGCTCCCGGTCGACCGCACGGTCGACCTATGGAGAAGGCTGGTCAATCGTCCAGTTGACCGGTGTGCATGACGTGCACAGGGTTAGCCCGGCCGATCGCCTGTCGATCGTGGCATAGAGCGGTCGACCGACTGAAAGCAGACTGCTCTCTGTTTGGGTCCGATCGATCGCCCGGTCGACCGTGGACATGGGTCGGTCGACCGACAGACACGTTTTGGCCTTCCTTTCTGGATTAGGATTCCTTTTCTATTTGGGATCGAATCCAATCGGGGTTTCTTAAAACCCAGGACTCCGTGGATATAAATAAGGGCTAGAGCCCTCATGTATTGTATCCCTGAAAGTTCCCTCAAGTATCCCTCTTGTATTACTTTGTATTGATTGTTGAATCAATAAAATCTCTCTCTCCCTTGCCTCGAGGACGTAGGCAAGTTGTCGAACCTCGTTAAATACTGTGTTGATTGCTTTTATCTATTGTTCTCTGTTCTTATCGTATTGGTTACGTCTCCGGCTGCATCTGTCACAGCCTGGTTAGCGGATTCCTCAGAGAGAGGTTGTTTCTTGCGCGCAACAAACATGACACATTTGCTAAAAAAATCAACCAAGATAAGTAAGAAAAGAGCAACTTAATGAGAAAGGGGGGAAAAAGGAAAGGAAGAATCTCAAAGAAATCATACCTTTATAGACAATATGCAGTAATTATAGGGGGCAAGGGCTTTCTTGATACTATTGAATAAGAACAAATCAGATGTAAAGAAAGAAACAAAATCTCAGATCAATCAAAAGATAACACACAAAGTACACCAGAAATTACTTGAAAAACTAGAAAAAGAGAAAAACTGCGAAGTCGCTCACAAATCCACTAGTATTGAAAGATTACAGAGAGATAGAAGAAGACCTCACAGTCGTTTTTTACAGTAGCTCTAGGTTTTCACCACTCACCCTGTAATTATGGCGCATCTCCTTTTATAGAGAAAACTAGGGTTACAAGTTTTGACATTTCTAAACTGTCCTTGACACGTGACTTGAATTTTCTTTATCGCAGAGCTTCTAGGTTGGACTGCATTCACTGCACCTCATTGTGTCTCGAGAATGTTTCTCTGCTTTGTTGCTCGAAATGCCTCTCCCGAGACTCCGAGTGATCCCCCGAACACTTGAACATGCCTCCATCTGAAAATCTAAGCTCACTCACACTCACGTATAGTACACGTTTACTCGGAGAGTCAGCGAGGTAGTCCAATTCGAGAGACTCTCCCCGAGGCCCCGCTTCCGAGTCACCTAGGATGGACTTTCTTTCTTCCTAACTCCCACTGCGACTGGACCTCGCAGTCCTTCATGCGTAATACTTCTCCGAGTGCAATTTTCTATCAAGGTCTGTAATCAGGCTCCACAACTTCAACAAATTATACCAATTATAAAGTCTAGATCACATATCCAATAATGTTCCTAAGTCTCGATCAAAGATTGTAACTTTTAGAACTAATTGACAGCCTGAAAATGAAACCTGAAACTAAAAATGATTGGGCTAGCTAGACATACGCAAATTGTGATAATCTGTTACACATCATATCACATCAATTGACTGATACAGAGTTCTGCATCCAGGAGGGATCCCCTAACATGCAACCCTCATGCATCACAGCATATCCCTGGGATTTCTATAAATAATCTCTCAGTCTCTGTTGAGAAAACAAAAACATAGAAAGAAAAAATTCAGCAGGACACAAAGATGAAAAAGATCAGCATGTCTCACTTGGTACTGGGATTTTTGGTTCTGTGTGAACTCCTAACCTCTGGTTCCCTTGCAGTTGATGATGAAGAATGCAGTGGGGCTTTAAGTTCTCTCATGCTACACTGCAGTAGCTACATTGGGATTCCGGGGATTGTGATTCCGCCATCGGACAACTGCTGTTTATTTATCAAACATGCTGATATGCCGTGCTTCTGCAAGGACGAGGCACCATATGTCGAAGATATTGTCAGCATGAAGAAGGTTGTGGCTATAGCCCTGCTATGTGGCAAGCCTTTGCCCCATGATAGCAAATGTGGAAGTAAGTCAGTTTCTCTTGCCTTATATCTTTTATGACATTGAAATAACTGTGGAGTCCACGGCTGCAATATTGGCTCGTGTTTTTCTGCAAATTAAAACAATTTATCTTGCCAAGTGAACATTTTTTTCCCTAGAATTCTAGGCCTCTGGCCTTCTCTATTACAGGCCAGCAAAAGAGTTGACAAACTTGGTTCTTCTATTCGCACGTGCGCTGGCCCAATTTGACTTTTCCTAATAAAAAATCCAATCTTTTTGGGAATTTTGACATCTTCTATTTCAGTTAGGACTGAGATTCTACTGAAACTACAGAGCAAAATATTCCCATGCTCATATTCTTTCAAAAATATTTCCGTACCAATTCTCTTTATCATGCAGACACTGTTGGTACTGGTATAAGCTTTGCGTTATTATAGTAAAGATAAATTTCTTGATGATTATTTTTGCAACTTTTATGCTCGTTATATTTTCATAACATTAATATCTTCTTTTGGGATAATCTCATGACATTAGTGATGTTTGGATTTCAGGTTATATTGTTCCGTAACGTGGAGAAAAGAGAAAAGGCTGGATCTTGTTTGTCAATCAAATAGTTGGCTTAATGTTCAAGTACAAGAACCTATGCATGTTTTCATATCTATTTTTCAATACAAATAAAACAGACTTTATTGTCAAATATTTCCTGTATGCAAGTGTAAGTTCTTTCAAAATTTTCCTTTAGAGATATATCATTTTATTAGGAAGAGAGTTAAAAACAGCTCCGGGGCTGTCCTTTTTTTTTTATTTTTTTATTTTTATATATGTGTATTTTGGGTGGGGGCTGTAAATTTTACCTTGTTGGAAGAGTAAAACTCCTCGGAATAGACGGTTTTGAAGGGTACAGGGTATTGGGTAGTCTCAAGGTAACATTAGCCGCATTATTATTACTAGAAACTTTTTGGATGTTTCTATGAGACGAGAGCTGAAAAACTAGCTTAAAATTCTAAATTCAGGGTGCAAGGGTTTTTATTTTGCTTTCGCTTACTTTTGTTAAGGGAAACTTTTATATCTTTTGTTTTATCTGGGCCTTCTATTTGTAGCTGATTGACAGAGAAAAAGATAGTAAAAAGTAAAATTTAATGTAAAGAGATTTTTCTGTTTTCTCGCAATTAATCCGCTGTAGCAAGGGCTAAACGGGTTGATCCGCAGGGGAGATGCCATGCAAGCTTTTCGATACGTCCTCTCTGTGTAAAGCTTGGAAAGAAAGATGATGATTATAAAGAGTTGATTTATATAAAAAGAGAGATCATAACCCACTAATCATCTACCACAACCAAGCACTAATTTATGAAGAATATATATCATATTGATTCTATAAAGATTTACCCTAAAGTATTGCTTCAATTCAAGGAAGAAGAGTAAGATAGTAATTAAACCCTACTTAAAGTATACTAAATAAAATTAAATATTAGTTTATCAAAGTCTCAAAATATAACATAAAAAATGTTGTTTTAGACTTAACATTAAACTATCAAAGTATCTAAGTATAAACTAAGAACAACCATTATACAAGATACCTTAAAGCTAGTTTAACTTAATTCATCACTAATTTTCAAGAATCATTAACTTATCCCTAGGGTTTCAAATAGACATAGAGTTCAATCAATTTGTCTTATAGAATTAGGTTTTAGCTTGTGTAGAGATTAATAAGCTACGAGAGAATTAGTTACTCATATTCATGATGGAACTAAGAATAGTTTTTAAAGTTTGCATAAAGAAAGTAAAGAAGAATTGAAGAACACAAATTAAAGAACAAAAAGAGATGAAAGAAAATAAGAATCTTTATGGAATCTATCATCGAGCCAGTGCAAAAGCCTTCTTCTTTTTACAAGTCTTCTTCAAAGTAAAAAACTAGAAAATGCAATAAAATTCAGAAAGAAAAGATGATCTAAAGAAAACTCTAAACTTGATTCTCTAAGATGCCTCTCGTCTTTTACTCTGCAGGAGTATTTATAGGGGATCTCAGAAGTAGAGTCCCTATAGAACACTTTCCCCTAACCTCAACGCACGCAGCTACAGGATAGCCGCATTTTCGCGACAATAAAGGAGGAAACACGGCAATAGTAGGAGGTCTGGGACTCGTTTTGCTGCATGATTTCATCTTTTTCATTCATCTGAAGATCTATCCTTAGAATTCTCATTTGAATTCTACAATTTAAAATAACCTTATTTTCTAAATAATTTAGGAAACAAGTTATCTATAAATCCGAATTTTAAACTTGAATTCTCTCTTTTATCTTTGACTTGGGATCAAGCAACTTAATATAAATTGAGTTTCTCCTTTTTCTCTGATTTAGGATTGTATAATTTCTTAAATAATTTGGTCTTGATGGGCTCTTGAGCTTCTTTTTAACTTGTGGGCTTCTTTTGGGCTTTTTTCTTTTCTCTTTTTAATTATAGAGGCATGTACATTACTAAACAATAAAATAATTAAATAATAATACCTTATAAAAATTAAACATGAAATATAACTAAAATATGCACTTTTGATGAATAATCACACCCCACACCTATCTTTTACTGTCATCGAGTAAAACAAAAAAGAAAAATCTAAACTAATCTAATCTAAAATAGAAGAAAAATCTTTTAAAATATCACTTGAACTTGCTTTTATTTTATACTTGGAAGAAAACTTGATGATTTAACATTCAGTTCAAGAGGATTTCTTAAGAAAAAGAGTTAAACTTTTCCAAACAATCTTATCTGCTTTGCTTAAGACTTTCGAAACTAAAACTTAAGTTTTTGTCTATGATCAAGTTGAGGCACTAAGAATTTCAAGAGAAGAATACATCGTTGAGTAGTAAGATAGTTAGCCCAGATCTTTTTCTTATATTAAAAACAACCAAACAATCTTCAATATTTTTTAAAGATCACCTTTTTCAAAGCCTTCTCTAAATTTTCAATTTTTCTTTTAATCATTCACTTACTCTCCATTCTCTTTTTCAATATAAAAAAAAGAAAGAAAGAAATACATAAACACCATTCTTTGTTATTTAACAATTCATCGAAAAGCTTCTATCGCATCCTCCTCGTGGACATGACCCGTTAGCCCAAAGCTAGACGGTAATTCTCATTACTTTTATTTGCAATCAGACCATGTCAGAGAAAAGGTTTAACATACAACGCTGGAATGTCGCAAGGATATTGAATAGGCCAAAAAGAATTCGGCGATAAGCGAAAGTCCCAAATGGATAAGTAAACGTTATTTTCTCTTGGTCCACTAGAGCTATAGGGATTTGATTGTATCCTGAGTAACCGTCTAAGAAATAGTAATATTCGTGGCCAGCTAGTCGTTCAAGCATTTGATCGATAAATGGAAGAGGAAAATGGTCTTTACGAGTGGCAGCATTTAATTTCTGATAGTCAATGCAAATGCAAACCTTTGTAGGGAGTCGTGTTTGTATCAACTCTTGGTTTTCGTTCTCTACCACTGTAAAACCAGATTTTTATGGACCGCATGGACTGGGCTAACCGATTGACTATCAGAAATGAGATAAATTATCCCATTATCTAAGATTTTTACTATTTCAGATCGAACGACCTCTTGCATAGTAGGGTTTAACTTACGATGCGGGTCCCTCTTTGATTTTGTCTCTTCATTTAGATGGATTCGGTGTTGAATTATAATTGGACTAATTCTCTTTATGTCAATCATCGTTCAACTAATGACTTCCTTATGTTTCCTAAGAATTGTCATAAGGTCCTCTTCTTGCCCACCAGTCAAGTCAGATGCAACAATGGCTAGCAGAGTCTCTAGTTCACCTAGGTAGGTATACTTGAGATATTTAGGTAAGGATTTTAGCTCTAAGGAAGGACATGACTCGATAGACAGAGGAGTCAAGCTTGTTGGCTTCAGATCTAATGAACTTGGGTCTTGATACCCACTCAATAGTAGAATTGATTGCCTAATTAAGTTTGAAATCCTCAGATTCCAACTCGGTGTTACACTCAACTTCTAGTTTTATCTCCCACTATGCTTACTTGTCAAGTCCTCAATAAAGTTTACCTCCAAAGGTGGATCGTGAAAGTACACCTAGAGGGGGTTGAATGGGAATACCGATAATCTATGAACAAATAATGCGGAATTAAAAACTATGCACTAGATGATGAACGGTGACTCAAAACAAGAAGTGAAGTCAAATTCCCACGAAGGGCTCTAGAACTTCCCCTTTATAATTCTCTAGATTTGGAGTTAATGTGCTCAATTGCCTTCTTGTTGAAATGAGTGAAACCGACAAGTATAAATGAGGAATGTAATGCAATCAATGAATAACAAATGCAATATATGCAAATATACAAGTGTGTGCACACAAACAATATCAAGAAAATATAGATATAACAATGATTGCAATGCGATATATAAAGAGTAAAGAGTTGAGAGAGAAAGATCTAAACACAAACACGATAATATGTTTCGAGGTTCAAGCGACCACTCTACATCCCTACCTTCACCCAGAAGGATTTCAGCTATCCACTAAGGATCTTCCATAAAGGGACCTCTACTGAGGAATTACAACTTACAACTGGGAGTACATTACTCCAACTCTCTCACACCTCTACACAAGAGGGTAGGTACAAAGCCAAGAACAAAGTAAAGAGAAAATTACAACTTGGTGATCACTTAGATCACGAACAAAAACTTGATGATTTCAAAAGACCACAAACAAAACTTCTCAGAATACAATAATCTTAGAAGATAGATTTATAATGAAGAGCTCAAGTATGTGAGTGAACAAAAAAATTTGAAAAAGAAACATAGAGAAAAACTTGGAAAAACTCTTGAAATGATATAAGAAATGTAAAACAAGAAACTAGATTCCTAAAACTTGTTTTTTTTTATTTTTCAAAACTTTGAAACTAAATAAAGATATAGAATTTTAGCACTAAAACTTGTTTAAAAACTCTTCAGAAAGTAGGCAAAATAGCTCTTGAAAACTTTTTAAAACTCTTAACCAAAATTGGCTCCAAAAACCCATTTTATAGACAACTCAAAAACTAGTTGTTAGGCTCAGATTGAGCTGTCGGTCGACCAATTGGTCCACCGCCAACGGTCGGAAATCTGACCGTTGGGGTTGCCTTCGACCGCCCCAAAAACAGATAGTAAGACTCTCTTGGTCGGTCGATCACTCGGTCGACCGAACTAAGCCCGTAAGTGGGTTTAAACCAGTCGGTCGACTGCTAGTTGGGCTCGTGTACATGTGCACATTGGTCAACCGGTCAGTCGACCGAGCTAGCCTGTGGTCGGCCGGTCGGTCGACCTTAAGCAGCCTAAAAATGCAATTTGAGGGTTTAAAACTTAGACTTTGAAACTCATATAAATTCAAATATAACCTCATAAATTTCACAAAAATAAGTTCATATAAATACTTTGAAGTATAAATATGTGTGATCCAAAAATCAACACAAATTACAAACAATTGAACTATTTTTGCGATAAAGAAATTAGGCAAAAACCAAAAATCATATTTTTCAAAATCCAAACATTGAAATGAAAATCAGATTTTTCTACAAACTTGTATAAATACAAAAGCTAGATATTAAAACACATTTGAAGCATGATGTGCATGGATAGAATCCAATACACATAGTAAACGATATATACTTATTTTTGACAATAAATGTCAAAATAAGTTTTGATAAAAACAAAGCTTAAACACATAAACTAGATAAACAAAATAAGATTTTCTAAACATATATGAACCATCAATGTATATGGATGAAATCCAATATACATTAAACTGTATAAACTTCTTTTGATGAAATCTATTTATGAAATCGATATATATATACTTGATAATCTGAAACTCAAAAAATCGTATACATGTTGAACCGAAACACATAAACTCATAAAAATAAGTTTTTCTAAACAATAAAGCTCTAATATGTGTAAATAGAATCCAACACATATAAACCATGAAACTTATTCTATGTAGATATAAACCATGTTAAACTGAAACCAAAGTTATTTATCATGAAAGCAATAAATGAACTTGTGTATGTGTGAAATTAAGCAATTCAATACTATTTAATCCTTACACAAGATCTAAACTAATAAACAAATCTAAACCAAATTTTTCTTGTTGATCTTCTTCTCCAGGCCGACTCGGTCCAAAACACGATCCAAATGAGCTTGACTCTATCTTAAATATTTGATGCGATCTTTAAATGCGAGCTGTTGAATCAATACGTGATAGCTTCGAATCTTAACTTCGAGTCTTTTGTTGAAGCTAAAACACAAACTAAGATCTTGATCAATAACTGAAACTTAATAAATACAATATCATCAGTAACATAAGTTAGTCATCATCAAAACTAGGGTGAATGTCCTCCGGGCCTCCCCCTTTTTGATGATGACAAAACTTATGAGGTTATATATGCATGGATTAAAGATAAGCTTCATAGAAGCTCTCCCTTAACTCTTGCATAGCATAAATATATAGATATTTAATAAAGCACTTAAACATAAAAACATATATATGCATAACCACAAATAAAAATTCATATACATTAATACTTTGATATAAATTGAATGGATATTACACATATCAATTGAATGGATATGTAATAAGAACTCTAGATATGAAAAACATAAAACATATTCATATGGATATGCATAAAACATACAAACATGTATAAACACTAAAATTATTCAAACATGCATATAAACTAATCTTTCTCCCACTTTTTGTGAATTATCAAGAAAGAGGCAAAAGACCAATTTAAAACATATACCAATAGAAAATAAAATTATATACCAATTTAAAGTGAAAAATGAAAAATATTTTGATACTAAAAAAATATATCAATTGAAAAACAACATGGATATCATCTAAAAACTATACCAATTGAAAGTAAATAATTTATGATATCATTCTTTTTACATTTTAAACTATTTTATAATATAGATACCAATTATAAATAATTGATACCAATATGAAAAATATAAGTATTTTCTAAAATAAAATATTTTTCTCAAAAAGAGTGGGAGTAAGATACCGATTGAAAATAAAATCCAAAATTTTCTCCTCCTTTATGAAATACCAACAAAAATAATGCATAAGCTTGTAAAAGATACCAATTAATATTTAGAATTAAGTCAAGCTTAATATAAAATAAATTGTGCTATAAAACATATATGTATAAACATTATTAATCTAGCAAAAGAAATCATATATATGTATGTATGATCAATTTAAATACCAATTGAAATATGATGCATATATATAAGAAAACATGAGCATATAAAAATAAAATATCATAAGAGTCATGTATAACTCATAACATCCACCCTCTCATGCACATGTTTAAAAAGATATATAATGTGAGCATAAAAGGCATGGTCGCCCAATCAAACACCCTTTTAAGGGTAAAACTTTTCAAATAATGTTTTAAAAATAATATAGTATAAGTTGAAAACTCTACCAAGTGAAGAATAAAGAACTAATTTAGAGTAATTCTGAAAACTAGTTCGAAATCCTTTAAATATGAAACAAAATCATATATATCTCATGATACATGAAAATTATACAAGATTCGACATTCAAAGAAGCACATAAATGCTCATGAATCAAAATCATGACTAAACAAAGGATATCAAGTGCACAAGTGTTATATAATTAACATATTCATAATGATAAAACAATGAAGCTCAATTCATCAAAAAACATGAAATTCTTTTTCATCAAAAATACAAAAAGATTTTGAAAACTAAACTTCAAGGCATATGTATGTTTTGTCAAAACTAAAGTATACATATTTATCCAAACAAGAAAAGAGTCCACATAGAGCATATGACATCTAATATAAGCGACTCAAGGATAGAACATGTATATCTAGTAACTTTGACAAAAGTTACATATACATGAAGCTAAACACATTCTCAAGAAAACATCAAAACTAGATTATACAAGTATAAATGTAAAAATCTTCAAAACTAGATTATACAAGTACATATAATAAGGACACATGAGCAACAAAGCATGTAAACGTAAGAATCAAGTGTAACTTACTAATTGTACTAGTATAAACACAAGTTTTAATGAAAATTGTATCAAACACGTAATTAAAATATGAAGCATAAAATAACCAAAACATGGTTGTGAAATTATTAGTATAAATGCAAGTGTTATTAGAAATAAGATATACACAATAACTAAACTATAATGAGAACACAAAGATATGAATCAATATAATCATTGGTGCATCTCAAATACTATATATGTATATCAGAAGTCTAATAAGCATTGCATTTAACATAATGAGCATGAAAATCATTAAATGCTAAAACTATTAAATTTAAAAATATATACAAAAATAAACATGATATGCTAAAAAACATAAATAGAATATAGAGATAATTATCAAAACCAATTGAACTAATCTCCATTTCTCCAAACATGGTGATCCTCCTACCAAGACTCATTGATAGCGATACATCCTAGTTAGTGTTCATTTAGCTCAAATGCACCCACCAAGAAGGCACCAAGTCTCTCATGTATTGTGAGAGCCCACACCTATATCAAAAAAAATTAGAGTGATTTTTGGTATCCAAACTTTCTTGGGTTCTCCAGGGTTAGCACCTCACCTAGCCTAAACATTTTTACTTATAAAATTTATAGCATTTATTCTATCATAACAAAATTTTGTAAGGTGGCATGTACGACCACAATGTGTACAAGTGTACACTCTAACAAACATGGAATCATGTGTGTGAGCATGATGAGCATGTGTACACTGTGAAAGATGTGCGTGCAAATGTGGAGCATGTTTCTTACGAAACATTGATTCTAACCTCATATGGTTCATGACACATTGGGTCAAAGTGGAGCCCAAACAATTTGCACTCTTCTTCAAATACAAATATCATTATCAATACTTGAACAAGATGTGGAGCATGCAAGAGAAACAAAATTCTTATCACTAGAAGGTAAAACAATATAATCATGATAAACATAAGAAGCAAAACCATTTTTCAAAGAAATATTTTCTAAAGAAATACATTCCAATTCTTTAAAAATCAAAACAATTTTATTTTTCAAAGAATCATTATCTTTTAAAATAAAATCAAGTCTAGAAGATAAAACATCATTTTTTTCTAAAACAATATCCAAATCATTTTTACTTTTCAAAATCTTATTTTCTTTCAAAACAAGATCAAATTACGATTTCAAGGAATCTCTTTCACTTGAAACCTCAACTTTCTCTTTTAAAATCAAATCGAGTTTAAAAACAACAACTCATTTTCCTTCTTTAAATCAAAACTCTTACTTTTTAAAATTTTATATTTTGAAAGCAAGTTTTCACAAAATATAGAAAGCTCTTCATTCAAGGCATGTGCATCCATAGCATTATCATCATTGGAAGAAAGCACAATCATTTAGATGAGTGTCCGAAGTTACCTCAAGGGAGTCAATCCCTTGGACCATAAAGCACGCTTGGTCGGACTCATCTACAAAATGTTCTCTCTCAACATCGTGTGAAGCTTGTTCCTCAGGAGAGACCAATGTGTTCATGCTGCAAAAGCGGAATCACTATGAGAAAGCATAAATAAATGATCTTTGCTAAGTATTTGCCTAAATGCATGCAATGCTTATGTATTAGCCTCTAAATACTTGTCATTACCAATATAAGATTTTTTGGTAGTGGTAAGATAAACATGCAATCATAGGGCTTTAAGGTAAACACTCATCTTAACTTCCACATATTAATATGAGAAACATCATACATGGGTGGTGCAAGATAATACATGAGTGTAAACAATTAAGTGTAAAGCAAATAACTAGATTAACAATAAAAGGATCACACTCCTAAGTGATTAAATCGAATATCAGGAGCTTAGGTTATGATACCAATTGAAAGTACACTTAGAGGGGGTGAATATGTGTCTCTCTAATCTAGGGACAAATCATACGAAATTAAAAACTGTTGGACTAAATGATGAACGGTGACTCAAAATAAGAAGTGAAACCGAATTTCTCGTGAAGCGTTCTAGAACTTCTCCTCTATATTCTTCTAGATTAGAAGTTAAGGTGCTCAATTGCCTTCTTATTGAAATGAGTGAAATCAACAAGTAAGAATGAGAAATTTAATGCAATCAATGAATAACAAATACAATAGATGCAAATGCACAAGTGTGTGCACAAAAAAATCAAGCAAATATAAATATAACAATGATTGTAATACGAGATATAAAGAGTAGAGAGTTCAGAGAGAAAGATCCAAACGCAAGCACGATGACATGTTTCGAGGTTCGAGCAACCGCTCTGCGTCCCCGCCTTCACCCAGAAGGATTTCAATTATATACTAAGGATCTTCCATAAAGGGACCTCCACCAAGGAATTTCAACATACAACTTGGAGTGCATAACTCCAACTCTCTCACATCTCTACACAAGAGGGTAGACACAAAGTCAAGCACAAAGCAAAGAGAAAATTACAACTTGGTGATCACTTAGATCACAAATAAAAACTTGGTGATCTCAAAATACTACAAACAAAATTTCTCACAATACAATAGTCCTAGAGGATAGATTTGCAATGAAGATCTCAAGTATGTGAGTGAATAATGAATTTGAAAAAGAAACACAAAGAGAAACACTTGGGAAAACTCTTGGAATAATATAAAAAATGTAGAACAAGAAAATAGACTCCCAAAACTTATTTTTCTTTGATTTTTCCAAAATTTGAAATTAAATAAAGATATAGAATTTTATTACCAAAAACTTGTTAAAAAACTCTTCAGAAAGTAGGCAAAATAGATTTTGAAAACTTGTTAAAAATCTGAACTAAAACTGGCTCCAAAAACTCATTTTATAGTCAGCTCAAAAAACTAGCTGTTAAGCTCAGATTGAGCTGTCGGTCGATCATCAATGGTTGAAAATCTGACCGTTAGGGTGGCCAGTCAACTGCCCTATTGATCGCCCCAAAAACAGAGTAACGCTCTCTTGGTCGGTCGACAGACCAGTCGACTGAGCCAAACCCGAAAGTTAAGCCAGTGTCAGTCGAGCGATCGCTAGTTGGGCTCATGCACATGTGCATGTCGGTCGACCAATCAGTCGATCGAGCTAGCCTGCGGTCGACCGTAAGCAGCCCAAAACTGTAATTTTTAGGGTTTAAAACTTGGACTTTGAAACCCATATAAATTTCAATAAAACCTTATAAATTTCACAAAAATAAGTTCATATAAATACTTTGAAGTACAAATATGTATGATCAAAAATCAACACACTATTTTTGTGATAAAGAAATATAGGCAAAAATCAAAAACGATATTTTCCAAAATCCAAACAATGAAATGAAAATCTAATTTTTTCTATAAACTTATATAAATACAAAAATAAGATATTAAAACATATTTGAAGCATGATATGCATGGATAGAATCCAATACACATAGTAAATTTTATATACTTGTTTTTGACAATAAATACCAAAATAAGTTTTGATAAAAATAAAACTTAAACACATGAACTAGATACAACAAAATAAGTTTTTCTAAACATATATGAACCATCAATGTATATGAATGAAATCCAATATACATTTAAATTATGTAAACTTCTTTTGATGAAATCTATTAATGAAATCGATATATGTATAGTTGATAATCCGAAACTTAAAAATTGTATGCATGTTGAACCGAAACACATGAACTCATAGAAATAAGTTTTTCTAAACAATAAAGCTCTAATATCTGTAGATAGAATCCAACACATATATAATGAAACTTATTCTATGTAAATATAAACTATGTGAACATAAACTTTTAAAACGAAATGGTTAAACTGAAACAAAAACTATTTATCATGAAAGCGATAAATGAACTTGTGTGTGTGAGTGTGTGTGTGAACTTAAGCAATTCAATACTATTCTATCCTTACACAAGATCTAAACTAATAAGCAAACCAAGACAAAAGTCTTCTTCTCCAAGTCGACTCGACCCAAAACACGGTCCAAACGAGCTTGACTCCATCTCGAGTACTTGATGCGATTTTTAAATGCGAGCTCTTAAATCAATAAGTGATAGCTTCGAATCTTAACTTCGAGTCTTTTGTTGAAGCTAAAACACCAACTAAGATCTTGATCAATATCTGAAAATTAATAAATATAAGATCATTAGTAACATAACTTTATAAATTAGTCATCATCAACTAGGGTGAAAGGCCTCTGGGCTAACAGATCATCCATATCGTAGAGGTGTTTTCTTAAGTTGAAAACATTGACTTTCTTAGTCTTGTCTCCAAAAGTTAATCCCATGGATCCTTTTCTATAATTTATAATTGCATTTGCAATTGCTAGGAACTGGCGTCCTAAAATGATGGGATTTTGGGATCTAGGATTAGAGACTGATTGGGTCTCTAGGACAATGAAATATACTAGATAGATGAATTTTCCTATTCGGATAAAGACATCGGTTATTTCACCTTTAGGGACTTTGATTGACCGGTCAGCTAACTGGATTGTGACTTGAGTTATGCTAAGTTTTCCTAACCCATGTTGTTAATATACTAAAAAGGGAGTAAGTTGATACTTGCTCCCAAATCAAGAAGTGCTCGATTAATTTACGTCTGACCTATTGTGCAAGAGGAGTTGGGACAACCGGGATCCTTGTACTTACCGAGATTTGGTTGGACAATAGCTCACTAATGTTAGTGGCTAGAAAAACCTTCTTAGGCATATTGGACTTTCTTTTCTTGGTGCACTTGTCCTTAAGAAATTTGGCATAACTAGAGACTTGTTGGATTGCATCAAGAAGTGGTATGTTAATCTTCACTTGATTAAAGATCTCAATTATTTTGTCCTTTTGTGCATTATTATTACTCTTAAGCCTATTAGAAAATGGGCTATAGGCTTATGCACTTTTTCGGCTGACTTATCGTCGGAAGTGGGTGGAGTGGAAATAGAAGGAGTGGATATTTTAGTTGGGTCTGGTGACATTGACACTTGATTATCGATTTGTTTTCCTGACCGCAATGTATGAACCAAATTACAATGGTTCATTGTATCCTCTTGAGCCACATGAGCTTGACTAGAGTTTCTAGGGTTTGTTACCGGTTGACTTAGAAAAAGTCTCTTTGGCCTTTCACTTTTGGAACTAGTTAACTAACACATTTGACCGTCTAATCTAGATATGGCTTGTCCCGTATTCTGTAGGAAAGATGTCAAAATTTTCTCAAAATTGGTCTTATCAACAGTGAAATTTTGGAAGGAAGGTTGTAGAGTTTGATTGGGAAAATTGGGTTGATAATGGGTGGCTGGAAATTTTTGGGGAAATCGGGCCTATGATAATCGTTGGTGTTTTGGTCCATGAGAAATTTGGGTGATTTCTTCAACCGAGATTGTACATCTATGAATATGGATTGTTGGTGGGCCTTGAGAATGTTGCATTCATGTATTCTGGCAACATTTGATGAGCTATGAATACAGGACACTTTTCAAACACATGATTCATAGCTTGATAATAAGTATAGCCCGCAAGTGGCATTGGGCTGACTTGGTTTACAGAAAAAGGATCCCTGAGCTCTATGGCTTCTGGCCTTCACATAATGTTAGTTAATTTTGCCTCATTTGCTATGGAGTCCTCTATCGAGTGGAGACCTCTTTTGGAAGAGATTGAGTTGGAATTCCAAAACTCTTTGGGGGCAGGTTTTCATTGGAGGGTTTTTTCCGCTAAGTCTTCATATATTTTTCACCCTTCGTGTTCATCTGCGTTCAAGAATCTCCTTTGATCATGGTTTCAGGAGAGTCCTATTTTGAAATCTAGACCATTATAGAGGATTTGACATAGCCGCCACTTCTTTATGCCATGATGAGGGCATTGGATAAGAAGGTCTTTGAAACATTCAAAATATTTTCAAAACGGTTCGTTAAGTTCTTACTCACACTGCATTATATTTTTTCCTCATAAGAGCGGTCTTATGGATAGGATAAAACTTCTTTAAGAAGGCTTTGACAAAAGCGTCCCATGATGTGATAAAATTTTCTACTGGGCTGTGTAGACATTTCTTGGCTAGGTCCTTAAGGGCAAAAGGTACTTTATCATCTCCTAATTGTGGTATCCTAATTATGAGAGATACCTCTTCAAATTTCTTTATGAAGAAGTATGCATCCTCGGACTCTAGACCATGGTATTTAGGGAGAGTGCTAATGAATTGTGGCTTTATCTCAAAACTTTTGCTTTCATCTTCGGGAAGCTGAAAGCAACATGGAAGTGATGTCCTAATAGGATAGAACCTATCCTCTAGCGATATCGGTTGTGTCATGATTTGATTAGGTTGAGGTGGTGACTTAGTCCTAATTAATTTATGGGTCTCTCCATCACACTTGCATGCACAATCAATTCAAATCAATTCGCCAATCAAAAAAATAAAATCAATTAATCCTATTTTAAGATAAGCTTAAAACTAGACGACTTCTAACTATAAATTATCTGCAAAAGGTATATTGGAAACTTAACCACAAGCTAATTGGCCAGGTAGGTATCAAGATTGGTGGGACATATTCGTCAAGACGGGCCTAATTAAGCCAAACCATCAACTTTTGAGGTTTTACCTCTCGATCCCTACCTAGTCACCGATTTGGCGAGAGTTAAGTTCTAATAACTTCCTCCTTAGTCAATCTCCTAGTGAGTCTGATTAATACTAGGGCTACTGTCTAGTTTATTTTAAATTAGGGTTAGGTTGTGAATACAAGGAAGATGCTTTGTGGGCCAAGGAAGGGTATTGACGTCCCCACCTTATATTATTTAGGTTATTAGTGCACGTGTACAAACAAATAAAAAAGAATTCACTCAAAAATAGTAAATCAACCAAGGGTGCTTCCTAGACTATATGCAATGTGAATGTACCTGGTCTCGAGAACTCTTCAATAAAAATTAAAGAATTTAAATAGACACGTGCCTATGATGCAAGAGTCTAAATAATTTTTTAAGTTAATCAACAAATAAATTACTATTTATTAAAAAATGTCGGATTATCAAAAAGAAAAAATATCAATTGCGTTGAATAGCTTAAGCAATTTAAAGCAGCTCTGCAGAAAATAGGTCAGTAGTCAACTCAAACAGGGCGCATTTGCCCGGCTTTTGACGCATTTGCGCAATTTTGTTGAGGGTTTAGAGGCTCTGCTTTTTATGCAAGGCTCCACAACCACTTATATGTCTTTTTCTGCAATTTGAAATCAGGGTTTAGTTAATAAAGAAAACTGTTTCGTTTCCTCTTCGGCAACGACCCAAAATTTTGATAGACAGAAGAAAAGAGAGTAAAAAGTAAGAGTTAACGTTAAGAAATTTCTCTATTTTCTCACAATTAATCCACTGTAGTAAGACCTAAACGGATCGATTCGTAGGAAAGACGCAATGCAAGCTTTTCAATGTGTTCTCTCTGTGTAAAGCTTGGAAAGAAATATGCTAGTAATATAAGAGTTATTTAAATAGAAAGAGAGATCATAGCCCACTAATCATCTTTCACAATCAAGCACTAGTCTATGAAGAATAAATATCATATTGATTCTATAAAGATTAACCCTAGAGTGTTGTTTCAAATTCAAGCAAGAAGAGTATGATAGAAAGTAAACCCTAATTAAACTACACTATATAAAATTAAACATTAGTTAATCAAAGTCTTAAAGCATGGCATAAGAAAAGTAATTTTAGACTTAACATTAAGCTATCAAAGTATCTAAGCATAAACTAAGAATAACCATTAAAGAGTATACCCTAAAGCTAGTTTAACTTAATTCATTACTAATCTTCAAGAATCATTAACTTATCCCTAGAGTTTCAAATAGGCATAGAGCTTAATCAATTTATCTTATGGAGCTAGGCTTTAGTTGGTGGAGAGATTAGCAAGCTATAAGAGAATTAGTTACTCATATTCATGATGGAATTAAGAATAGTATTTAAAGGTTGCATAAAGAAAATAAAATAGAATTGAAGAACAAAAAGAGACGAAAGAAAATAAGAAGCTTTATTAAAATTGTCACTGATCTAGTACCAAAACCTTTTTCTCTTTACAAGCCTTCTTCAAAGTAAAAAAAAAACTAGAAAATACAATAGAAATTCGGAAAGAAAAGATGATCTAAAGAAAACCTAAAACTTGATTCTCTGAGATGCCTCTCCTCTATTGCTCTGCAGAAGTATTTATAGGAAATCCCAGTAATAGAGTCCCTATAGAACAGCCCCTAAACCTCCACGTATGGGGCTACAGGATAGCGGCATTTCCGCAACAATAAAGGAGGAAACGCGGCAATAGTAGGGGGTCTGGGCACGCGTTTTGACGCATTGCTTCATTTCGTTCATTCATCTGAGGATCTATTCTTACAATCCCTGTTTGAATTCTGTAATTTAAAATAACCTAGTTTCCTAGATAACTTAGAAAACTTAGAAAACGAGTTATCTATAAATCCAAAATTTAAACTTGAACTCTCTCCTTTATCTTTGACTTGGGGATCAAGTTACTTAATTTAAATTGACTTTCTCCTTATCTCTGATTTAAGATTAGATAATTTCTGAATTAACATGGATTTGATGGGCTCTTGGACTTCTCTTTAACTTGTGCGCTCTTTTGGGGTCTCTTCTTTTCTTTTTTTAATTATAGAGGCCTGCACATTACTAAACAATAAAATAATTAAATAGTAATGCTTTATAAAAAATAAACATGAAAATATGACTAAAAATATGCACTTTTGATGAACAATCAGTAGCCCATTGTACATGCTTATTTTATTAACTTTTCTTAATCAAATGTCTATTGCACCCACCCGTTTTCCATCAAAAAAAAACTTGAATTCTGTGGCCCGTTAGGAATTATTGGTTGAAAAAGGAAAACTCAGACAAAAAGAGGATGCCACATAGGCAAAAGCCTTTGATAGATTTTCTTTCCAAACACAAAAAAAGAGATGGAAAATTAAATTTGACACTTTGAAATCACCTAGAAAGGGGGTGAATAGGTGATGTGCTAATCAAATGCAAAAATTAAAAACTTTAACTAACAAAAATGTACACACTATTAACACAAAAAAAGAAGCCGGATACCTGATGAAAGCTCTAAACTTCTTCTCACGATTCCTTTTGATTAAGAGTTGAGGTACCTAATTGCTTCCTTGGTTTAAATGAGTGCAAGCATATGAAACAATATGAAGTATAGAATGATAAGCAAGTATGAACATACAAGATATAAACAAGAGTGAGTAGAGTTGAGTTGAGAGTGAGAGAAGAGCAATCGGAAACACACGATCTTTGTTTCGAGGTTCGAGCAACTTGCCTTATGTCCCCGCCTTCACCGTGATGAAGGATTTTCACTAAACACGTTCCCACAAGTTCAGCCAATGATACAAGTTTCCTCAAGAACTCTCAGACCCGCATGTTCCTAACTCGTTCTCACAAGAACCCAATACACGAACTCGCAAGCTCGCTTAACCCTTCTCAATACAAGGATAAATACTAGTGATCAAAACTCTTGACTACAAACAAAACTCTCACTACAAGGATTCCTATAAAATAGATATAGAAGTGATTTGCATGTAGACCTCTGGTGTTTGCACCCTGTTGTTCTCAACAAGTGGTATCAGAGCATCCAAGGTTTGGCCTGGATCTGTGTCGATTCCAAGAGCATTTTGGTCTATTCGGCAGAGATCATGTATCGATCTCCAAGTGATGTTGGTCTATTTGTGGGATCATGTGAACATAGTTGTTATTGTTCATTGGGATTGAATTGGGTGGGGCATATCACTTTGGAAACTTGCTGACAGTTTCGTTTGGAGGTAAAGATCCCATTTTTATCTATTCATATTTATTTTTCACTAATTATTTTTTGCATTGCTTTGTTGGATCTACTGGAGGAGATGGTCGGGAATAGTTAATTCGTGATGAAAATCATAAATAGTCATCCGTCAAAGATTGACGTGGTAATGTTTGACGGCAAGAACAATTTTGGTATATGGAGATGAGAGGTGACAGATAACTAACGGCATCAAACCTCAAACAAAACCCAGAGGAGATTTCAATAAAGGGCTGCGACAAGATGAATAGGATGGTGTGTGACATCATAAGATCTTGTTTAACACAAGATATCAAGTATCATGTGCTGACCGAGACTTCGGCGAAGAAGATATGGGAGACCCTAGAGAGCAAGTACGTGATTAAGAGCATAGAGAATCGCTTGCACCTAAAGGGAAGGCTTTATCACTTCCAATTGAAGAGAGGTATCTTGATCAGTAAACATATGAATAACTACACGAAACTTCTTGGGAATTTAGCCAATGTGAATATGGTTGAATACTCATCAATTTTGCATATTATAAACTATATTTATATATGTTTTTTAAATAAAACTTTACTATTTAACCTCCTCTTTATTTATTAGCTTGAAGATTATTTATTTAGTGTTTAAGATGAAGAAAACCCAAAGAATCCAAATAAATTCAGAGTCAAAATCAATTATTTTTCGAATCAGGGAAGAAATGAATATTTTCAAAAAAATCCACAGTTCGAATCAGAATTCTGAGATATAGCTTTAGATGACTGGGCGAGGCAAAATTACAAAAAAAAATGATGACTCATTGATGATAATCTGCCGTGTTTTCTCCTGAATTGCTGTGAAAATGCTGCATTATCAGGGGCGTTGGCTTCGCGTTATGCTGTGTGGCTCTGATTCCTTATATCCCTAGGCAATCTCCTATAAATACCCTACTGGAGGCAGAGAGATATCCACACAGAGATCAGAACTATGGTTTTAGATTAGTTTAGCCTAGATTTTTCTTTTATTTTCTATTTTTTATAATTTAAATTAGAGAGAAATTCATAAGAAAAAAGAGAGAGTGGATTCAAGGGTGATAATTGATCATCTGAATAGCCTTGCCATTGCGAGTGTCACCAATAGCTCATGGTGATGGATTTCTTCTTTTTTTGTAATTCATGCTTGCTTTTTGAGTTTTGATGATATAATGCGGAGGGGAATCGAGTCTCTTCTTATGGGTTATAAGCTGATTGCCTTCAATTCAAGGTGAACTATTGCCAAAGATCTATGATTAGACAATCGTCTGAAGAGGTGAGTAATCTAGTTGAAACACTGAGTAGATTTATTCATGAAATTTCTTTCTTTTTAATTATTTTTTTTAAACTAAAAAAACAAACTTTTTCCTTTTATTTCTTCTTCCTACTTCCTCTTCTAAATTAACTTAGTTTTTTTTTTCTTTTTTCAAAATAAAGAAGAATAACTTAACCAATTTAGGGATTCAAATATATCAAAAAGCTTACATCACATCTATAATGGTCACTTTCTGACCCATCTGGTACTGTGACACGTGTCTATTAAACCTCCAAGGGATACGCGACACGTGGTCACTTTCAGAACATCTAATCTAGAGTCTTTGCCTAATTTGAATTCAAGCGAGTCGGGTAATTAGAAAAAGAGATAAATCAATTGAGGGGAGATCTCTATCTATCACGCCCCGCTTTTCAAAATACGAGAAAATAGAGTCGCGATGAGAGTTGGCAACGCGTATACATGAGGAAAATCCCCACGCATATACACTAATCCTAAAGTAACCTGAATAAGTTGTATAATCACTATAATAAATCAATATTACTGCAATATTACATATAAGCATTGATCGGAGCGGAACGAGAACTCGAAAATGTATGTTTTATAAAATCAATGAAAAGTTTGTGTGTGTGTTAATATTCCCTCGATACTTCCGTTATACCATTGGCTCAACGGGTCGAATCCACAGGGACGGGAGGCAATAGAAGCATTAACAGTTTTTATTCATGTCGGTTGTTAACAAGTCTTCTTTGTTTAAAGAATGAAAAAGAAAATAAAAGTAAAGAAATTCAGAAGTGATAGATGGAGAAGGACGATAAAACGGTGATGTGAAAATAAAGAGAAATGGTTTTGAAGGCTAAAAGAAGATGAAACAAAGGTGAACTAAGCGGATGATAAAACCAACGATAGAAAAAATGATAAAAGAGTTTGAAAATTGATTTTTAAAACAAAGTAAAAGAAAAACTCATGACTACTAACTATTAATTGCTCCACTAACCATACTAACCTCTTAGTGATAGTTGCCTCACATGGATCCTTGGCCATCACTAGTCCTTGGCTTCAAGAGACGATACAAAGCATGGCCCATAAGATTGTTCTACTACATTCAAACAATACATCTATACCACACAACAAGTTGCATGCTACTATTAAATCATCAAAACTGGTTAGAGGTGAGCATGAAATAAAGAAGACATTGCAAGTTAGCAAGTTAGTGGGTTAGATGTTAGAAATGTTAGAATCCATCATCATGAGCCATCAATGGCTCTTACAAGAGCAAGGCCTTGTAGAGGCTATTAGATTCATGTGGATTATCAAGTAAGTGGTTAGATGGTTAGTGGTTAGTAGTTAGATTGCCATGAGAAAAAGAAATTAGCCAAACATAATGTAAAAGATAGAGAAGATTACAATGGAGAAGAAAGGAGATACCTTTACATAAATTGTCGCCATCTATTACATCAATCTCTCTCTTTCTTTCTCTGAATCTCTCTGCCCTGATACATGATCTAAAAAGAAATGAAAATACAAAAGAAAAGAAGAAGAACACCTACACTACCCTACACTAAAAGATAGAGAACCTAGCCTAATTCTCAAATCTGCTTGCGTTTTGGGTCTCCGCAGGGGTATATATAGGCGAAAGAAGCATCTGGAAGGCGAGACGGGGCCGCGCGTCGATGTGGACCCACTACATTGCCACGAAAACGCGGCACTTTCCACATTTCTGTGGCAAAACCAGGGAACTAAATCCCTGGTTTTGGCGAGAAACGTCTCCTGGCTTTGAGGACCTTCCTGGTATATTCGGATTTTGGTTTTTATGCCCGGATATTCATCTGACGTGCGCAAGGGTTTAGGTTCAATGCATCTTCTCGAAGCTCCCTTTCTAGGCCTCCAAGAAATCCGGATTTAATTACCCAAAAAATGGGTTTAATTAAGCTTTTATTACCCTTTGGCCATTGGACTCTCGATTTATCTGCAAAGTAGACCAAAACGCAATTAGAAATGACATTTTCTTCATAAATCAGTAGGGAATGCAATATAATAATGCAGAACTGTAGACTAATCACACCCCACACTTATCTTTTGCTTGTCTCAAGCAAAACAAGAAAAGAAAAACTATACTACAAATGTTATTACATCACTTTCGCAGGTGACGCGATTGCACTGAGCGTGTGCAACAAGCTGTTAAACCTCTAAGTTACCTCTAGAGGAGGAGTTTTGTCTCCTGAGGGTTTTCAGCGAATTGTACCCACAAAATCCATAAAGAAAGAAGACAAATGTTAGTATATTGAAAACGCATTTTGAAAGAGAGACAAGTTTACAAAATATTTTTGCAAAAATATAAGAGATCTAAGATCATAAATCCACAAAAAATTATTTTCCCTTAAACTTAATCTCTATGCAAGATCTTGTCTTCAATTAAGGTAAGAATTCAAAATTAGATTGAATATTTTATCCTTCATAAAACCTAGATAATATGCACTTTATGATAGTGAAGATCTCTGGGATTTCAACTCTAGCCATCAAGCCATTTATATATATATATATATATATATATATATATATATATATATATATATATATATATATATATATATATATTCTTTTTCTCTTTTTTTCTCCTTCCCTTAGCTTCATTAGGCTTTCTAGTTCACCCATGTAGCGAGCTTTTAATCGATGACTCCCAAAGTAGACGGTCCTAGGGTACCCGATGAGAAAACATCCCTTGGGTTTAAGAACTCGAGTAAACAAGACCACAAAACTAAGGAGGATCATTTGTTTCTTTTGAGCAGCGTTAAGCGTGAATAATCATGCTTCTTAAGGAATAATTATCCAGCTTAATAAGTGATTTTTTATTCTTTATAATATTATTTTTTTCTTTTTATTTAGTTTTGCTTTATGACATTTTAGGTCTTTGTTTCTATCCCAAAAATGTGTAAGTGTGAAGTGCATACTATCCAAGAAAAAAAATTAAAGATAAAATTATCTCTTCAATTTATCTTACTTAGCCGATAATCTTAAAGAAGATCCATTATTTTGACTAGATTTAAGATATCATAATTAAGATTTCCTTAATTTCTAAGATCATCTTAATTTTCTTAAAAATAGATCAAACGTTGCCTCTTATTTCAAAAAGTTTTTTTAAAAAAAAGGGAAAATCCTATACAAAGAAAATTCTAAGAATATCCTAAAAGAAGTATAAAAGAAAGAAAATCTAAAAACTCTATGTTAGTAAATCCTCCCCCACACTTATCTTATGCATTGTCCTCAATCCATCATGATGTATGTATACATGAAACAAATAGAGAGGGAAGAAAAAATCACCTCAAGGTGGTGGTTCCGGGGGTGGTCTGATTGGTCCACGAAATACGGCCCAATCCAATTTGTGTGGAGTCTAAAGAAACCCACCAGAGATCTCTACAATACAACCCACTAAAATGATATATGCAGTTATGATTTTTATTAAGAATTTTACCCCATCTAATTTTTAAAGTTTCAAAATAATTTCTGAGTCAAATTTATCAAGACCCCTGTCTCAGAATAGAATGATTGAATTGGACTCAGGATGTACAGGAACAAATACCGACTCAAGAAAAAGACTTAAGTCAAGTAAAGGTTCAGGAGTCGAGATTGGTTTAGGAAGTGGGTCCAAATCAAGAAGTTGAAACTCAAGTCTATATTCATTTCCCCATGATGGAATGTGACATCCTGAGGTTGGTGATTTCAGTTCAAGAATGACAGGTGTAAGAACCAAAAATGACTCTAAAATATTACTCAAGTTTGGTAACAAAATAGGAGTCAATATCGATTCAAAAATTTGAACTGGATCACAAATCTGAGAATCTAGGTCACATCCTCATTGAGTTCAATTCCATAAAAATGAGAACTTGCCAATATGTCAATGGGACATTCAAAAGTATGAAATTGGTCAAGTTTAATTTGTTGATCATAAAAGATTGGTGATTCAATTTCATGATGAATTGGCACAGGATCCAATGTTGACTCGGGAAAAAAATTGAAATCAGGTAAAAACACTTCAGTCATTATGGAATCAGGTAGTGAAATTAAATTACCAAGTTGAAGTTCAGGATCATATTCATGCTCAAGTTCAATTTCAAGAAAAGGATAACTTGCCAAATGTTAATGGGATTTTCAACATTTGAAGTTTGGTCAAGTTCAGATGGGTGTGTTGAAATTGAATCTTAGTTTCTAGAATAACAAGAGTCCTGGGTCAGATTAATAGAGTTAGGGATAGCTGAATTGGTCAAAAGTTGATAAGAAAGAGTTTTCTCATTCCTATAAATGCTAATCAATTGACTCAATTATGTTTCCAACCTATTGATAGTCTGGGTAGAAGATTTTTGAAATTGTAGCAGACTCCTGTAAGATTTCTATACTTTTTTCTAGATGTGATGTGTCTTCAAGTGGATGCTCTAGAAAAATAGTATAGGAGTCTTGATTTTCAAAACAACAAGAGTCATAGGTCAAATTGATAGAGTAGAGATATCTGGATTGGTCAAAGGTTAATAAGAGAGTTTTCTCATTCCTATAAATATTGACCAATTGACTTAATTGTGTTTCCAACCTATCAATAAACTGAGAAGAAGATTTTTGAAATTGTAACGCAGACTACTGCAAGATTTCTATACTCTTTTCTATATGTGATTTTTTTTCAAGTGAATGGTCCAGAAAGGGAGTATAAGAATCTTAGTTTTGGAAAGATGGTGAAGATTGTGAGTCCAACATATTTTGATATTGAAACTTAGACTCACAAAAGCACTCCATACTCATTTTCAGGATAGATGGTTGGTCATTTTGAATAGGTGGAAATGAGTATTAATCATGGAAATATTATGGAATTGGGGAATTGGGCTTCTTTTGTTAGGACTCAAGCATGACTTGCATGGCTTCTATATTTTTTCGAACTCAAATTTTTCTTCAAAATTGAAAAATGGAGATTGTGGAAATTGTGAAAATTGTGGACAAGGTGGTGAAAAATTAGACTCGAGGGAGGTGAATCCCCATTGACTCTGTGAAGAGTTGAAATTATTTTTGAAATTATTGTCATAAGATTGGGGGTATGGGTTGTATTGATTCGAATAAGTCCAACCCGGTGTATTTGGTTGGTTCATATTATAAAAAATCGGGTTGGAATTATCCGAAACAAATAGGATTGGTGTGAAATATGGATTCATATTAGGATTGAAAGAATTATTATTGTTGAATTCCATTTCACAAATAATCACAAACAAAAAGAAAAAACAAACAAACAAACAAAAAGAAAAGAACAAAATTAAAACCAAGCCTATATTAAGGTTGACCTAGAACTAGACGACTCCTAACTGGTCGATTACCCGGGGGAGGTTGTTGCTTGAATCCGACCACAAGTTAATCGGTCAGGTAGGGGAAAATACGGTGGGAGGTATCCGTGCGTAAGCGACGGGCCTTAATTACGCCAAACCACGGTATCTTCGAGGCGTAACCTCTTAATCCCCACCTTAAACACCGATTTCACAAGAGTAAGATTCAAAACAAGTTTCACCTTCGGTCAATCTCTTACTGTGTCCGAGATGTCCCTAGGGGCCAACGTTTATCAATTTTTATTAGGGCTTGGGTTGTGTGAGTGGGGAGGTGATTTTTGGGCTAAGGAAGGGTGATGAACTCCCCACCTTATCTTGTATGGGTTTTTCCCTTAAATTCAATTCGTGCAAATGTGCAATATAGACAAGAAGATAACACAAAGCGAATAATTCACCCACGTGTTTGTTCTATGCTATATGCAATGCCATATGTACACCTCAATTCAGATCACAACAACAGAACAAAATACAGTATATTGGAACTGAATTGACACATGCCTAAATGCAAATGTCTAAACCATTTTAAAAGTGTCCAAATATCATATTTTAGTTCTTTAATTTATTATAGTGTGTAGGCAATCAAAGCAGAAAAGTGATAGCAGAATATAATAATATATGTAACTTACAAAGTCCCTGCAAAAGACAAAATATAATTGCCACAAAATTGTCGCGCTTATGCGGCTTTGCTTTGATTTCCGCAGCAAGATTCTAAAGCAAGCTTTCTGCTTTCTAGAGCAGAGAGAGGCAAGTAAGGGTGGCCTTCTGCAATGCAAAAAATCTATAAAAATTGCCCTGCACACCAAGAGGAGAAGAAAATGTTAACAAAAACGTGAAATCAAAACCATTCCTGTCCCCGACAACAGCGCCAAAAATTTGATCGGAGCAGAACGAGCATTCGAAAATGTATGTTTTATGAAATCAATGAAAAGTTTGTGTGTGCTAATATTCCCTCGATACTTCCGTTATAGCATTGGCTCAACGGGTCGAATCCACAGGGACGGGAGGCGATAGAAGCATTAACAGTTTTTATTCACGTCAGTTGTTAACAAGTTTTCTTTGTTTAAAGAATGAAAAAGAAAATAAAATAAAAAAATTCAGAAGTGATAAATGGAGAAGGGCGATGAAACGGCTATGTGAAAATAAAGAGAAATGGTTTTGAAACCTAAAAGAAGATGAAATAAAGGTGAACTAAACGGATGGTAAAAACAACGATAGAAAAAATGATAAAAGAGTTTGGAAATTAATTTTTAAAACAAAGTAAAAAAAAACTCATGGCTACTAACTACTAATTGCTCTATTAACCATGCTAACCTCTTAGTGATAGTTGTCTACATGGATCCTTGGCCATCACAGTCCTTAGCTTCAAGAGACGATACAAAGCATGGCCCATAAGATTGTTCTTCTACATTCAAACAACACATCCATACCACACAATAAGTTGCAAGCTACTATTAAATCATCAAAATAGGTTAGAGGTGAGCATGAAATAAAGAAGACATTACAGGTTAGCAAGTTAGTGGGATGTTAGAAATATTAGAATGTTAGAATCCATCATCGTGAGGCATCAATGGCTCTTGCAAGAGCAAGGCCTTGTAGAGGCTAATAGATTCATGTGGATTATGAAGTGGTTAGACGGTTAGTGGTTAGTAATTAGATTGTTATGAGAAGAAGAAATTAGTCAAACATCATGTAAAAGATGGAGAAGATTATAATGGAGAAGAAAGGAGACACCTTTGCATAGATTGTCATCATCTATTATATCAATCTCTCTCTTTCTCTCTCTGAATCTCTCTGCCCTAATACATGATCTAAAAGAAATGAAAATACAAAAGAAAAGAAGAAGAACACCTACACTATTCTACACTAAAAGATAGAAAACCTAGCCTAATTCTCAAATTTGCTTGCGTTTTGGGTCTCTACAGGGGTATATATAGGCGAAAGAAGTATCTGGAAGGCGAGACGGGGCCAAGCATCGAAGATCGACGAGTGGACCCACTACATTACTGTGAAAACGCAGCATTTGCCGCATTTCCGCGACAAAACCAGGGAACTAAATCCCTGGTTTTGGCAAGAAACGTCTCCTTGCTTCGAGGACCTTCCTGGTATATTCAGATTCTGGTATTTTCACCCGGATATTCGTCTCACGTGCGCAAGGGTCTAGGTTCAATGCATCTTCTAGAAGCTTCCTTGCTTGGCCTCTAAGAAATCTAGATTTAATTACCCAAAAATTGGTTTAATTAAGCTCTTATTACCCTTTGGCCATTAGACTCTTGATTTATCTGCAAAGTAGACCAAAACGCAGTTAGAAATGAAATTTTATTTATAAATCGGTAGGGAATGCGATATAATAATGCAGAACTGTAGACTAATCAAGCATTCACACATGATAACATATGAATAAGAAATTAAATAATGACTGTTAATGATATAGAATCAAGGATAAAATAGAAATAAAAAGGAAGAAAAGAATACCAGATCCAAATAGGGAGAAACTCCGAGTCCTCATAAAGCAACCGATTTTAACGAACACCTGATCAATGAAATAATATATCCAATATTTGAACGTGCAAATCCAAGGACGTTAGAAAGCGACCCAATGAGTGTGTAAAATAAAACGGAAAGTGCTCGTGCATATAAAGTGTGAGCATATGATGATAATATATACTGGAAGAAAAAGACATGAATAAAACAGTAATAAGAAGAGAGTATGGTGTAATGAATATCAAGCAATATACAATCAGGTGTCAGGTGTCTATCATAATCTATATATCACTACAGTCAGATTAATACAGTCAGGCACAATATACAATAAACAATTTATCATTATTGATTAAGTCAGCGAATATCAATTGTCACATGCAATAGACACAACTCATACTACGCCTATTATGTGTGCCAATCGAGGTCCTAAATTATTGAAACTGATAGAGGGAGATATTATCTATGCTCTAGGTGGGTCTCGTGCATACCCGGGATCACGACTGTAGTTTCTTGGCACTGAACCAGGCCGTACCGCTAGGTACTCAGTAACAGGAACAACAATCTCACTGTGAAAACAGTGGAACAGTAAACAGTACAGATGGGATGTCAGTCATCCCTCGGGAATCCTGCCGTGGAACCCTCTGTCAGCTGCGCAACCTGTATCCTAGGTCCACCCAAAATACAGCCGCTGTCTCCTTCATCAGTTTCCCCAATCCCAATGTGAGTTGTCTTTTTACATTATTATTTAATTCTGTTAAAAAATTAATATTCATGCTATCTAGAATACTGGAACGATACAGTAACAGTACAACATATCAGTAAATAGTAATCGTATAAATAGTGATCAGTAATAAGAACAGTGGATAATATTAGTAATCGTGTATACGATGAACAACAGAACTGTACAGAGTGTTATGGTCTAACAATACTTTCCCAGTGATTTTCAGTAACTGATTAGTCACATATGTTGCATTTACATTGTCACCTTACCATGCTTTTTAGCTAATAAATCCTATTAATAAGTTTTTTTTTTTTGCTAAATGTAGGCCCAAGTGCTCAAAGAAAGAAAAGAGAAACAAGCCCAAAAGCCCACCAAATTTTGAATTAATTCAGAATAAATTTGAAATGAAGAAATCAGGGATAAATCTTGGCATATCAAGAGGTTGAAAAGAATCCTCCCTGAATCGAGCGATTGAAGCCACACAATCAAAGGCTATTTCGTCAACGGTTGGAGCAGAAACAAGAAAACCAGCAGAAGATACGGGCTACACACCAAACCAGTGATCTCCCCCTTTTGGTGTGGCCACCTGGCCACACCAGGGCCGCGAAAACACGGCCCAAGCCGCGTTTTCACGGCTTGTTAGTGGTTGTTGGGGGAGCGTTTGCTCCCCCCATCTTCCCGGGATCCTCCTCGTTTTGTTTTTGGCTATAAATATGGGTTTCAGCAAAGAAAAATGTAGCGAAGACTAGGATTAAGTTTTGTGTTTATTTTCTTAGGATTTAGGCTCTTTGTTAGCTAGCACAAAAGTTATAATCTTGTTATTTACTTTGTAGTCCAGTATCAAAACTTGTGAGAGAGAGGAATTGAGTGCTTATACTTGAAGATTGAAGTGACATCAATACAGAAGTCGAGCCAAGTTTTCTTCCACTTGCAGTACGGTATGGTTTGCATTATGTCTATGTTTTCTTCGTTGTTTTCTATGGATAATGGTTTTCTGGACTCGCTATCACAACTCTCTCTTGTTCTTCTTCTCTTCTGTTTTTAAAAGAAAAAGACCCAATGAATCATATGCATGCCTCACTTAAAAGCCTTTCTTTTTGAAAGTGTTCTTGAAGGCACATGAGGATGGGTTTGGATTGTTGAACTCTCACTTTTTTCATGAAAATCTTTTGAATTTTTTTTTACTTCATTCTTGCTTCTTCGCGCTTGATGATTTAATATTCAAATTCTAACGATTTCTCGAAGAAAAGACTACACTCTTCTAACCATCTTATGTGCATTACTTAAAGCTTTCTAAAAATTAACTTTAAGTTTTGCAAATGATCACTTTGAGGCACTTGATATCTTAATAGAGAATGAACAATTGAGTAGTGAGATAGTGAGCCCAGATTTGCTTCATTATTAAAAACAACAAAATAATTCTCAAGCTTTCTAAATCACCTTCTCCAAAACCTTTTCTAAAAGTTGCAATTTCTCTTTTAATCATCTCTTTCTTTCCATTCTCTTTTTCATAAAAAACGAACACAATTCCTTGTTTTTAAACGATTCACCGAAAAGCTTCCATCGCATTCCTCCTCGTGGACACGACCCGTTAGCCAAAAGCTACACGGTAAACTCTTAAACTCTTTGATTGTTCTTTCTTTTAGCAATCAGTAACATGAAATAATACTAATAACAATCCTGCACTATCTAGTCAATGTACAATCTCATATAGAATTGATCGAGATTTCATCTACTCATACTGTATATAATAGTAACTGATTCATCGACTTATAGTCTCAATAATCACCATGAACATCACAAGTCCAGTCCATGCCAGAATATATGATACTGTGAACTACCAGTCCAGTAAATAGGTAATCAACTCCTTCATCATTAGCAATCTACTCTAATCCTTTAGGTTACTAATAACTGAGATCAAACGATAACTGCTGTCAAACTCTGAATATATAATATGGTCCCCGACATCAATGAAATCACTCTCACAATAATTCTATCTCTATAATTGAATAACAACCATAACTAGAAATCAGTCATGAAGATCAGTCTACTAATATTCTTCGAGATCAATTAAGTCAACAGATACTGAAATAAATTAAGAGTAGAACATCCTCAAGGAATATGTAATCTAGAATACCTCTACGTCTGATAATCAACATCTACCAAATCATCAATAATCAAATAATATAATCAGGGGTAAAATTGAGAATACTCACAAATATTAATCCAACTATATCAATCTCATTAGAACGTTAATCAAAGTCCTTTGAAAGAACACAAACCTCATGTCAATCACTCAGCAGTATAACCCTCCTCTACATCATCAGTATATTCATCCTCTAAGTCACCGATATATCCAGGTCCTAAAATATAAAATACATAATCATCTATATCTAACTAATTTGATTAAGATCATCATACATTCCCACTTTCATTAAGTTCAATCTAAGATCCAGAAATCTAAGTAACTAATCAATTATGTATATACAGGCACCAAGTCAGGTCAACTCGATCTATACCTACTCCTTGACCCAAGGTCAAGTCTACCACAATCGAGTCCACTAATCATATTCAATGTACAGAATATAGATTTCAGGCTAACTCCAAATCTAACTAAGTAAATACTAATCCAAGTATAGATAAATTGATCTATCGATGAAGCCACATCTTATCCAAGTCATCCTCAGAATCTAAATGAGTTTCGATCAAAATAACTACCAAACAATTGTTGAGTAATAATTCACATAAAATATGCCATCTATCCTCATACATGAACTAGGCCTGCCAGTCCGTAGATCAAATGAAGTAACAGTCTAAGATATATCAATATTATGCCCAAGCCAATAGCGTCAAACAACTAATACATGAAATGACACCGATAAACACTCATATCAACTACACAATTAAAGTGAGCACTCACTGGTGCCTCATGAAATGATATGATAATCATGCTGATAAAATATATCAGACTGTCACATGAAATGATATAAGTAACATATAAATAATACTGACAACGATAAATAAGGAAATGATACAAGAGCAAACACTCACATGAAATGATGTGGTTTTAGAATAGAATCACTGTCAGGTCTTCACTGCACGAACCGGTACAGACCTTCATATCATCTTGTGTGTCGGTCTTCAAATTCTCAGTGTATCGGGTTCATTACGAGCACAAATTCATATCTCCCGTTATCGGTTCGGATCTCATGATAGAGTCCGAATCACTGTAACACACAATACACATGAACTCACACGAACATACACCCATACACATACACACACCACATAACATATATACATAATCGTGCATACATTTATACATACATACACACTCTTACATATATATACACACAAACACCAAATATACATAATTACACATAAATTTAAACACATACATATTGTTCCCAACACATACATACATATTAAATCCCATGCACAAAGAAAATTAACACACACATATCATTCAAACACACACATATATTTAAGAGAAGGGATAGCTACTCACGCATGCAGGGGAGAGGGAGTCAGTCGGCCATGCGGCCGCTCGACAGAGGCCACGCGGCTCCGACGGAGAGAGAGGACAATGGCGGAGGCTCGCCGAGGAGATCGGGCTACCACGAAAACTCACCGGCGGAGAGAGAGGACGATGGCGGAGGCTCGCCGAGGAGATCGGGCTACCACGAAAACTCACCGGCGGAGAGAGAGGACGATGGCGGAGGCTCGCCGAAGTGCTCGCCGAGAGGGAGAGATAGGCATGGCCTGCACTATTGAGGGCTCAGTTGGGGGAGAGCCCAGGTGCAAGGCTTGGAGGAGGCGTGCATGAAAGGGATGAGCACCAGGGGAAGATAGGGTCTCGGCCAGGGGATGATGTTGTAGGTCTGTCGCATGGGGGGCTCGGTCCTGGGCCGGTGGATGATAAGGGGCCATGGGGATGCGGTAGTGTGTGGCATAGGAGAGCATGGGTTGTGGTGGTCTGTACAGTAGAGAAGAAGAAAGGATTAGGCTTTGCAGATGGCCGGGTGTTCGGCAGTCCATGGAGGGTTGGTGGCGCATGGTGGCGCATGCAGGGGAAAAGGAAGAGGAAGGAAGTAGATTAGTAGGTTTAGATTAGGGTTATAGATTAGGATGATTTATATAGGCTAATGATAATGGGTTGTGGGTTTAGGCTTATAGAGGTATGGTTACGGTGATATAAAGATAGAGAGGAGATGTATATAAAGGGAGGTATTTTGGTTGGGCCTGTTTTATTGTTAGGCTCAGAAAAAAGATAAGAGAATTAAAAGAAAAGGAAGAAATAGAAATGGCTTGATGGGTTGGCTGAACCCAAAAAAAGGAAAATATAACAAGGAAAAAAATGGAGGAGATGGAAGATTAAACTATAGGCTTTTAAGCTTCTGAACGAGCTTTAAGAAATTGAGAAAAATGAAGATAATTAGAGAAGTGGGCTTGCATGCATGTTTGGGCTAAAATAAAATGAAATAACAATAATAATAATAACAAAAAACAATATTAATAATATTAATAATAATAACTCTAAAAATATTGATAAGAAATAATGTTAATAATATATAAAGCCAAAATATCATTTATTATCTTAAAAATAATTTGTATATTTAACAGTAATAACAATAAATCAAGTTAATAAATAATAATAAAATAACCAGTAAAACAAATAAATACTAGAAAAATAAAATACAGTATTTTAAACTAGGGATATTACACTATCTTTAAGTCTAATCATCATTCAAACGAGGCAGTTACTCCCCAGGGAAAGTTCATCCTTATCCTTAGCAAGGCACGGACCACTAGATGGAGATAGATCTCCTCTATTTCAATTCAAACCAAGTTATTTAGCTTGACTGCCATCAGGATAAGGAACTTAAATATTCAAACTGACCGGAACTTCCAAGCCTTATCTTATATATATGACTTACATAAATAACAGATCCCTCCCAAGTTGGAAGGGATCATAGTTTCAATCCAGAACCCTAGCATACCAGAGAAGCCCACTTATAATCATCATTGTTATAGTTTTCCCTTTCGGGTTTTCACGTAAGATTCAGCGTGTTTGTGATTGCTTTCTGTGATTTGATTAGACCCACTCATTATTTTTGTGTGTACATTGATTCCTTAGGATTTTGCCCACATCATTTGGTGCTTTTATTGAGATATTGAATCCTCACACAAGATCTCTCGCCATCCAACTCTCTACCCCTTCCTTTAAACAATCTCGCACGACCAGTATGGCTCTATCAAGGAAGAGTGTCACCCAGGCTGTCATCGTCGCCCCTGCCAATCTGAAAGGAAAGGGAAAAAACTATCGAAGCAACCGAGCCGGCAGACGACGGCCTAACCTATCTAACATCCATATCTCCGGCGCCGAATATTTTCATTCAAACACTATTTCACTACTTCAGATGCAGGCTGCAGAACCCGAGCCCCAGCTCAACAGCGAACAACTACTTGATTAGTCTCTAATTTTGTATAATTTTTATCACATCTGCATATTTATTTGATATAAAATTCTGCTAATAAAGCTTTATTTGCTTGATCCTAGGTCTATGGTGTGCAAATGAAGAAGAAGACCCTAAATCACCATTTAATGGGTGATTAAAGGCCTACCAAGTAGCCATTGACTTTAGAGTGGAGATTTTGTCAGCCAGGATATCAAATCCAGAAACTAAAAGATCCACCTGACATAGGACAGATAGGATGACACGCTGCCCGAAGACAGGCACGCGCCACCCTGGCATGGCTGCAGAAACGCAGCCAGGGCCGCGTTTTTGCGGCCGTATGGGCGCGGGTGCGCCCGAGCTTTGGGCCAGGGGTCGTCTCCCTGGCCCCCGTTCCCCTGGTGCCTATAAATACCCCCCTGGGGTCTGAAGAGAAGCAGATCCAGAGTTTAGAGCATTGTTGTAATCTTGTTTTTAGGATTGTACTTGTTTTAGTTTCCTTCTTCTTCTTGTTTTAGTTTAGCCATTAGAGTGAAAGAGAGAAAGTGTGTAAAAGTTGCATTTGAAGGTGACAAGCTAATACAAGTAACTACTTCTCTTCTTTCCATTTACTTGTGTTTTTCAATTGCTGTTACTTTCTTGTTGCAGTGTAACTCCCTTTCTCTTTACTTCTTTTCCTTTGTTGTTTCTTTTACTACCATGCCTAACAAACTCTTCCATTGCATAGATAACTAACTACTAACCCACTAGTCTCTAACAACTTGATTGATAAACCCAAATGATTCAATAGTGTCAAATAAGCCTTGTGCAAACAAGAGCTATGATATCTTAAGACGAGGGTTCTAGCTCTAACTTACATTCAAGTATTCACTTTCTTATATTTCATGCTTAACGGGTTTTGATGATCTATGGATTGCATGCTTTACTTATTTTTGTAAGTTAGAGATTTTCTTTTAACTTTGCCGATACCATTAGTGCACTTGTGTCTTCCCTATTCTCGCCTTCAATTGGATCTTGATAAGGGAATGTCCAAGTTTTTGCCATGTTAAGCTAAGTTATAGGAAGAACTTTCACTCGATTTTCACGTGAATAGTTTCTATGCATAAGGGGTATGCTTGCCTATGATCCATCGTGAGGCTACTTTTCAGGAAGTTAGGGATTAGTGGGAGCACTTAGTAGAAAGTTAGCCATGCGTTTTTACCATTAAGAAAATCCAACTTTACAAACCACCAAATCATTCTCAAATAATTCTTGAAACCAACTTGTTTTCATTTTCCAATTCTTTATTTGAAACAAAAAACTTTCTCTTTTCTTGAACAAAAAAGCCGCATCAAGCTTTCATCGCTCTCCCTCCTTGTGGATATTACCCGTATAGCCACTTCGCTACTATGAAAGAATCGTAAAAGCAGTAACATCGACCTACACTCTTTTTACTTATTCTTCTGCTTGCTTTTTGCTGATCAAATTTTGGCGCCGTTACCGGAGAGGGAATGGCTTATTGTTCAATACTAAAGATTTTTCTTTGTTCTTATGTGTAGAGAAGTACCAAAAGCTTACTATTACGGAAAGCGAAAGTGGTGGCCAAAGACGTTGCACGAGGATTCATTTGCCCTCAAAAAACTCGTGTAAAAGCGAGTTTCTCCGATTGAAGTACTAACAAACTCGTCTGTAGAGCTGCCGGAAGCCGCTCAAATTGCTTTCTAAATTTTTTAGTTCCCTTGAATGCTTCACCTTGTACATGTGTAATAAACTCAACAGAAATCCACTCATTGCTTAATTGAATTTTGGATTAGACTCTTGCATTTAGGGCACATGTTTATTTCAATTCATTTCAATTTCTGTTGAAGAGTGCTGGAGAAAAAGTACGTGTGCATTCATATAGAATAGGACCAACATTTTAGAGTGATATATCGCTTTGAGTGTTACCTTGTTGTGAATAAACTGTACACTTGCACAATTGACATTAAGGGCAAAATCTCAAATAAACAAGATAAGGTGGGAACTTCATCACCCTTCCTTAGCCCAAAAACCATCTCCAAATGCACTCACATAACCCAAGTCTTAACTAAAAATTGATAAACTTGGCCCTAGGGACATCTCGGACTTACTAAGAGATTAACCGCGGGTGAAAATTGTAAGAACTATATTCCTGCAAAATCGGTGTCTAAGGAAAGTGGATTGAGAGGTAAAGCCTCGAAAGCTCTGTGGTTTGGCATAATTAAGGCCCGTGGCTCACGCCCGGATACCTCCCACCGAGTTTTGCCCGTTCCTGGCCGATTAGCTTGCAGTCGAGTTCCTACAACAACCTCCCCTAGAGAATCGACCGGTTAGGAGTCGTCTAGGTCCAAGTACCTTAAACTAAGGTTTTGTGGTTATTTTTCTTTCTTTTGTTTGTTAGTTTTATTCTTTTCGATTGTTTGTTGTCTTTATGTTGTTTGTGGTGTGCTGCATATAAGAGTAGGTGAGAGATCCTGTAACTTCCAGATTAACCAGAAACACTTCTCTACCCTTGCATCCAGAACCAGTGATGGTGCCACTTCAGGACAGGTTTTACCCGATCAGAACCACATTACCATCTCGTATAAAACTGCCTGAGGCAAATGACAATAATTTTGAACTAAAGCCTCAATTCATCAGCACTCTCCCAAAGTTTCATGGCTTAGAATCGGAGGACGCATACTTCTTTGTTAGGGAATTTGAAGAAGTGTGCCTCATGATGCGTATTCCCCAGCTAGGAGACGATGCCATTAGGTTACGTTTCATTCCCTTTTCCCTAAAGGACCTAGCAAAGAAATGGTTGTACAGTTTGGTGGTAGATTCTGTCACGACGTGGGATGATTTCGTCAAGGTCTTCTTGAAGAAATTCTACCCAATCCACAAAACTGCCCTCATTAGAAAGAATATCATGCAGTTCAGATAAGAACCGAGCAAACCATTTTAGAGATACTTTGAGCGATTTAAAGATCTCCTATCTCAGTGCTCTCATCATGGTGTGGAGAAATGGCGTCAGTGCCAGATTCTCTACGATTGTTTAGATTATCAGACGAAAACCCTGTTAGAAACCATGTGTTAGGGAGGGTTCTTCAAAAGGATGAGAACCAGGGTTGAGATTTATTTGAGGATTTATCTGAGAAAACCCTGCAATGGGAACGAACCTCGAAAAAACTAAGGAATTCACAATCTATAGCTTCAAGAGGAGGGCTCCTATCTCTAGAATCATCCGTAGTTGCAGAAGCTAAGATTGTAACGTATTGAGGAGAATAGAGGCTCTAGAAATAAAAGAGCCAGCCAATGTCAACCAAATCAACCCACCACCAATTAACAATCCAGGTTATTCATACTGTCAGGCACCAAACCATGTTTTTGAAGAGTGCCCTGTTTTTAATACCTAGCAAGTGCCACCGGAACACCTGAACGCGGCCTACTCACGGCCGCCGCATAATCCCTACTCGCAAACATACAATCCAGGTTGGAGAATCACCTAAATTTCTCTTGGGCCCAGAACAATCAATCCTCCTAGGCCTAATTTCTCCAACAATTTTTACCATCCCAGTCCTCCACCAAATTTCCTAATCAAGCTCCATCTTCCTCCTCTCAAAGTTTACCAATGGAAAAGAAATTCGGTAAGTTGGAGCAGAGCATGGAAGCTTTTATGAAGTTCCAAACCGCTTTATGTAAAACCAAGGACAAAGCTGAACAACCATTCACAGGCTATATCGAGATTGAAAATGCAAATGAGTCAGTTAGCTAGCTCTCTAAGTGAAAGACCAAAGGGTACTTTACCTAGTCAGTCGCTAGTTAACCTTAAAAACTCTAATCAAGCGTATGAAATTCAGGATCTGTCAATCAACCAGTGCAATATTATTCACACACTTCGATCTGGAAAGAAGGTGGACAACCAGGTCTACCAACAAAAAAATCCAGTCCATACTGATCCTACTCCAGCCTCCACCTCTGCTAGTTCCTCCCAATCTGCTCCTCAAACATCAGATGAGAACAAAACTGCTGAACAAGTTCATAAGCTTATAGCACCCTTTCCTAATAGGCTTAGGAACAACAATAAGAATATGCACATGGAGAAGACACTTGAGATGTTTAACCAGGTCAAACTGAATGTGCCTCTTCTTGACGCTATCCAACAAGTCCTAGCTTATGCCAAATTTCTTAAGGATATGTGTACGAAGAAGAGAAAGACAAATATGCCCAAGAAAGTGTTCTTGACAGTCAATATAAGCGAAATTCTCTCTGGTCCCATTCTGGTGATATACAAGGATCCCGGATGTCCCACAATTTCCTACACTATAGGACAAACAGAAATTAGTAGAGCACTACTTGATCTCAGAGTAAGTATCAACTTGCTACCTCTCTCAGTATACCAGTAACTTGGGTTGGGTGATCTGAGTCCAACTCGAGTCACCGTTCAGTTAGCTGACTGATTGGAGTTCATTAATGCATCATTTTCACTACCATACTATGCTTTATATGAAGAAATATGAGATTTTTATTACTTTTTTCTCTCCTTTTTCAGGTCCAACATTAATAGAGATGAAGGTCCAACAACAATGATTTTTTAAGGGAATTAAAGTATTAATTTAGAAGCCCACAAGAAAGAAGCCCAGATCTGAATTAATCCAGGCATATTCCCTACAATCTAGAAGATCCAGCGAGGCACAGGAGGGATAACAAAATGTCAGAAAAATTCGCTGGCGACACGGCCAAGATTCTGCCGCGGAAACACGGCTTTGGCTGCGGGTCCGCGGCAATCCTTTGGCCGTTGATCCAGCATTTAATCCAATGGCTGTGATTGGAAGGCCTCGTCTCTTGAAGCCTATAAATAGACCCCTAGGGCCTCTGTAATCGGGGGAGGAAAGAAGTGTTGGCCCAATGTTACAATCACCCTTGTTTAGTGTATTTTGATGATTACAAAACATATTAGTTATTTGTACTAATAACAATTGTTGTTTAAGTGTGTTTCAGGTTTATTATCATACTAGAAGTACTCTCACTCAAATACAAGGCTTTGGACTCAAGACAATTCAATTTGGGCTCAAGTTGCAATATTGAAGATCAAGTGAAGATAGCCCACCTTGAAGAATAGCTTTGAAGTCCTTTTAGAAGTTTGTAAGTTTAGTTTGTTAAAGTTTGAATATAGGAAATTTGGCTCTAGGATTTGCACACACACTTGTTTCATGTATTTCCTATGTTTTGAAAATAGTTCTTGAAAATGGTTATTTCTAAGTTTTATGCCTTAGTTTATATATACATGTACCAAACCCTTATATCCTGAAAAACTTGTTTAAAACATGTGTATAAACTATTTTCTGCATAATACTTAGCTATATGTAATTTTAAAATATTTATCAAAATTTTTCTAACTCAAAACAGCCCAGTTTTTCAGTGTCAGGCAGCATCGGTCGACCGGCCCGGTCGACCGGCGCTGTGCCTGGACATGCACTGTTTGTGCATGTCCGTCGGTCGACCGGACCAGTCGACCGACAGAGAGCATTCTGCTCTCGGGAATTTTCGGTCGACCGGACCGGTCGACCGGAAGAAGGAAACTGTGTTTCCTCCTTTTGGGTCGGTCGACCGGACCGGTCGACCGGGAGCCAACGGCTACTTCCAGCTGGCCTGGCGGTCGACCGGACCGGTCGACCGCCAAGCCTGCAAAATAGCAACGGCTCTTTCCTCTTTGGGATTTTCTGAAAATCTGTTTTCTTTTTCTGTTTTAACAGACTTTTGGAGAGTTGTTGGGGTGCTTTTGCAGGTTGAATTAGGTGAAAAGAAAATGTTTTTAACTTATTTTCAACCCTATAAATAGAGGAGAAGTCTCTCCTTCATTTCACTTAGAAAAAATTTCTCAAGTTTTGTTGTTTTTCAAAAGAGAAAAGAAAAATTGTTTGAAGCTTTCAATTCCCACTCTTTCAAGATTGTTTTTCAGTTGTGTTTGATTCTCTATATCACTCTACAACTGAAGTTTTCTCACCACACTTCATAGAGCCAAAAATCCTATACTCATTCTATAGTGAAGTTGTAAATTGAAGTGAGAGTGTTTGTAAAAGATTGAGAAAAAGTGTAGTGATCAAGTTGTGATCACTTTGTTCTTGTAATTCCTTCTTGTGGAGCAACCTCTTCGGTAGAGGTCCTTTGTATTCGGTGGAGCTCGGTGCTCGGTCTTCGGTAGACCAATTGTAAAGGCATCCTCGGTGGATAGTGGAAACCCTTCACGGAGGTGAAGGCGGGGACTAGAGCAAGTGTGCTCGAACCTCGAAACAAATCATCTTGTTTGCGATTGCCTTTGCGTTATTCTTGCTTTACATTTCTCTTGCTTTATTTTGTCTTGAATTATTTGCTTGAGAACTAACCCTTTACTTGTGCAATCTTGTCTTGTTTATTTTACTTGCTATACTTGTTGTGTTACATTGTGTGCTTCTCATTTCTCATCATCATACTTGGTATTGATCGATCACACCTCAATACAACACGATTGCATTGCGCACCTCTAACCCATTTTAAGGGGAATTGGGAGGAAGGAGTTCAGAACCTCGCAAGGGTATTCGGCTCTTAGTCGTGTTTTTGAGAGATCGTTGCATCACTCATTTAATTAAAGTTTAAAAAGATCTTAGATTAGCAATCACACCTATTCACCCCCCCTCTAGGTGTTTTTCAATTGGTATCAGAGCTTGGACTCTAGGATTTGGTTTAACCACCTTAGAGAAGATCCTAATTTGCTAATCATTTCATTCATACTCATATAGTAAAAATGGCCGATGGAATTAAAACCCCTCCTAAGTTTGATGGACTTAACTTTCCCATATGGAAAGTTAAGATGACCGTGTTTTTGCAATCTCTAGGTAGCCGAGTTGCAAAGGCCGTGACTAAGTCCTTTAGTGTACCCCCCGGTGACGAATCCACTTGGTCCGAAATAGAGACTAAGGAATTCGATGCCAATGCCAAAGCTCACTATGCACTTCTACAAGCCCTTAATGATGATGACATATCTAGGGTTATACATTGCAAATCCGCATATGAGATTTGATCACACTTGATAGTCACACATGAGGGGACCTCACAAGTAAAGAAGGCTAAGATTGACCTTCTTCGGTCTCAATATGAAACATTTTGCATGCAAGAAAATGAAACCATAGATGATATGGTTACAAGATTTACCAAGATTACTAATGGACTCTCTTCCTTAGGTGAAGATATCAACAATGATCAAAGAGTAAGGAAGATCATCCGGGCTCTTCCTCCTTCATGGGAAGTTAAAGCTACAACCTTGAAGGAACTCAACGACAATGAAGAGATGGAGCTCATAGGTCTCATTGGGAACCTCAAAACCCATGAGATGGAAAGGAAAGCAAGGGAGGACATGGCTCCTACCAAGAAGAAGACCATCGCCTTCAAGAGTCAAGCTACACACTCCGATGAAGATGATGAAGAAGAAGATGATGAGGAGCTCTCACTCCTTGTTAAGAATGTCCGGAGGATGTACAACAAGGCGAAGTACCAAGGTAGAAGGAGATGGCAAGGAGGCAAAGAAGAAAGAAAGATCATATGCTTCAATTGCCAAAAACCGGGACACATTGTGGCGGAGTGTCCGGAAAAAGCAAAGCCTTCCACTTCAAAGAAGCCTTACAAGAAGAAGGCTATGAAGGCAACTTGGGATTCGGAGACCGAATCCGAAGAAGAGATTGACACCGCCAACATGTGCTTCATGGCCAATGAAAGCACAAGCAAGGTAACCCCTTCCACCCCTTTTGATGATGAACTCTCCATGGATGAACTAGGAGAAGCTTTTGTTGAGTTATCACAAAATTATGATTTCTTGAAGAAAAAGTATTTAAAAATGAAAAAGGAAAATGAATCTTTAAGTCATCAAGTGTTTACTCTTACAAAAGAAAAGGATGATTTGGTTTCCAACTTGACCACTACTAAAAATGATTTTGAAAAATATAAGATTTCTTGCAAAGCTAAGGCCCCACTAATTGATTCTAATGAAGTTTCTATGCTTAAGGAAAGATTAGATTCATTAAGTGTTGTTTTGAAAAATTGTGAATTTAACAAGAAGAAAATTGAGGCTATGTTTCCTAAGAAGCAAGCCCTAAAGAAAAATGCTCATGTTCATGTTCATGCTACACAACCTAAACAACATGGCAAAACCCCAAACATGCTCACACTACACATCATGCTTTCATGTATAGAAAAGTGTACTCATGTTCACATTGTGGGCGTAAAGGACACTTAGCTAATTTTTGTTATGATAGACTAAGTGCATCACATCATAATGTTTGGGTTCGTAACACTAACTTTCAAGGACCCAAGAAAGTTTGGGTACCAAAGTCAACTATTGTTTTAAATGATGTAGGTACTTTCCAAAGCCCAACGACGTAGAGGTTTGTGGTATCTTGATAGCGGTTGCTCAAGGCACATGACTTGGGACATCAACAACTTTGCAACCCTATCAAGATATCATGAAGGTGGCACCGTCACCTTCGGAGATGACGCCAAGGGTAAAATCATCGGTATTGGTAATGTAAAACTTGGCACCTCTCCTTTAATTGAAAATGTAGTTTTAGTTGATGGCCTCAAGCATAATCTCTTGAGTGTTAGTCAACTTTGTGATAAAGGTTTTGATGTAGTTTTTGATAATGTTACTTGTAAAGTTATTGATAGAATTTCTAATGTTTGTGTATTTTCCGGTTTTCGTGAAAGTAATGTTTATATGATTGATATGTTGAACATGTCTTGTAATATTACTTGTTTGAAAGCCCTCGATGATGACTCTTGGTTGTGGCATAGGAGATTAGGGCATATTTCTTTTGATCATATTTCTAGATTAAATTCAAAGGAAATGGTGAAAGGTATTCCTTGCTTGAATTTTGAAAAGGACCGAGTTTGTGACGCATGTCAATTTGGGAAACAAACTAAGTCTTCTTTCAAGTCAATTAAGGATATCATGACATCACGTCCTTTGGAATTAATCCATATGGATCTATTTGGCCCAACACAAACCAAAAGTCTAAGTGGGAATAGATTTGCTTATGTTTTGGTTGATGATTTTTCAAGATTTACATGGGTTTTCTTTCTTGAACACAAAAACCAAGCATTTTCGTATTTCCAAACTTTTAAGAAAAGAGTTGAAAAAGAAAAGGATTCTTTGATTTTGAGAATAAGAAGTGATAGAGGAGGTGAATTCATTAACCAACCCTTTACCACTTTTTGTGATGAACATGGAATAAAGCATGAACTTTCTTGTCCTAGAACTCCACAACAAAATGGAGTAGTTGAACGGAAAAATAGAACATTACAAGAGATGGCTAGGACAATGCTAAGTGAATATGGTCTACCACATTATTTGTGGGCCGAGACCGTAAATACATCATGCTACATATCTAATCGTGTTTTCTTATGTAAAAATACTACTAAAACTTCTTTTGAAATGTATCTTTCTAGAAAACCTAATGTTTCCTATTTTAAAGTTTTTGGATGCAAATGTTTTGTTTTAAATACAAAAGATAATTTGGGAAAATTTGATCCTAAATCTTATGAGGCTATTTTTGTAGGTTACTCAAACACTAGTAAAGCTTATAGAGTTTTCATTAGATCATCTTTGACTATTGAAGAGTCTATTCATGTTAAGTTTGAGGAATCTAACAAGTTTGTTAAGAATGTTGTAGAGATAGATGCATTGGATGAAGGCATGGAGAAAGTGACCTTGGAGGATACTTCTACTATGGGAGACAAACCAAAGGATGATGAAGGAAGCAATGCTAAAGTGGAAGAGGCGCAAGGGAATGAAAATCAAACACATGAGATGGAGCCTACTCAACCACTACCAAGGATTGGAGATACAATCCACATCATCCCAAGGACCTCGTCATAGGTGAAGTATCAAAAGGGGTAACTACTCGCTCTAAAACTCAAGATTATTGTGGCCACTTTGCATTTATTTCACACATAGAACCCAAAAATGTGCTCGAAGCCGAGGCCGATTCATATTGGTTGCTAGCCATGCAAGAGGAGCTCAATCAATTTGAGCGCAACCAAGTTTGGCACCTTGTTCCTAGGCCCCACGATAGACCAACAATTGGTACTAAGTGGATCTTTAAGAATAAGTTGGATGAATCGGGTAATGTAGTTAGAAACAAGGCTAGGTTAGTTGCCCAAGGTTACACTCAAATCGAAGGGATCGATTTTGAAGAAACCTTTGCACCCGTAGCACGGCTTGAAGCCATACGGATGACATTAGCATTTGCCTCATATAAAGATTTCAAATTATTTCAAATGGATGTTAAAAGTGCTTTTCCAAATGGATTTATTGAAGAGGAGGTGTATGTTGAACAACCCCCCGGTTTGTTGATCCTACACATCCGGATTTTGTTTTTAAATTAGATAAAGCTCTTTATGGTTTAAAACAAGCCCCTAGGGCTTGGTATGAAAGACTTTCTTCATTTTTGATTTCAAATGGTTTTAAGAAAGGTAAAATTGATACAACTTTGTTTACAAAACATGTAGAAAATGACATTCTTATTGTGCAAATTTATGTAGATGATATTATTTTTGGTTCTACTAATGAATCTCTTTGCAAAGCTTTTGAGTCATGCATGAAGGATGAATTTGAAATGTCTATGATGGGGGAGCTCAACTATTTCCTTGGACTCCAAATCAAGCAAAGGAAGGATGGGATCTTCATCAATCAAGCCAAGTACACAAAGGAACTAATCAAAAGGTTTGGGCTTGAAGGATCAAGAGTAAGCAAAACTCCCATGGCAACAACTACAAAGCTTGACAAGGATGAACAAGGTAAAAGTGTAGACATTAAACTTTATAGAAGCATGATTGGTAGCTTGCTTTATTTGACGGCTAGTAGGCCGGATATTATGTTTTCCGTTTGTCTTTGTGCACGTTTTCAATCTTGTCCTAAAGAATCTCACATAATAGCGGTTAAACGCATAATTAGATACCTTAAGGGCACTATTGAAATGGGTTTATGGTATCCTAAAACCGGATTATTTGAAATGAAGAGTTTTTCGGATGCCGACTATGCGGGTTGTAGGGTAGATAGGAAGAGCACAAGTGGAACATGTCAATTCTTAGGTAATTGTCTTGTATCTTGGTCTTCCAAAAAGCAAAATTCGGTAGCCCTATCAACCGCCGAGGCGGAGTATGTTGCGGCCGGAGCTTGTTGTGCACAAGTTCTTTGGATGAAACATACTCTCTTTGACTATGATTTACACTTTGATCATGTTAAAATATTTTGTGATAATACTAGTACTATTCACATGACAAAGAATGCAAATCAACATAGTAAAACCAAACACATTGACATTAGGTATCACTTTCTTAGAGATCATTATGAGAAAGGTGATATTGATATTGATTATGTTTCTACCGATTTTCAACTTGCCGATATTTTTACTAAACCTCTAGATTATGCTAGATTTTCATTTATTTGTGGTGAGTTGAATGTTTGTATTATGGATTCTTAAAATTAAATGGTTTTTCAATTGTTTTGTTTTAACCCTTTTTTGATGTATGACAAAAAGGGGAGAATAAGTTTGATACTACTAAAATAAGTGTTTAAGTTTAAACTTTCTAAGTTTGATACTACTATTTGAGTTTCATTTCATGAAGAAAAAGAAAGGTTGTGTTGTGTTTCCTTGAGTTTTTGGACAAAAACTATTGTGTTTGTTAAATGCTTTATGTATGCTTACATAGCTTTTCATATTCATGATAAATACATAGCATTGTTTGAGGGGGAGCTTTCCAAGCTTTTCCTCCTTTATTTGTTTCAATAACCTATATGTTTTGTCATCATCAAAAAGGGGGAGATTGTTGGCCCAAGGTTACAATCACCCTTGTTTAGTGTATTTTGATGATTACAAAACATATTAGTTATTTGTACTAATAACAATTGTTGTTTAAGTGTGTTTCAGGTTTATTATCATACTAGAAGTACTCTCACTCAAATACAAGGCTTTTGGACTCAAGACAATTCAATTTGGCTCAAGTTGCAATATTGAAGATCAAGTGAAGATAGCCCACCTTGAAGAATAGCTTTGAAGTCCCTTTAGAAGTTTGTAAGTTTAGTTTGTTAAAGTTTGAATATAGGAAATTTGGCTCTAGGATTTGCACACACACTTGTTTCATGTATTTCCTATGTTTTGAAAATAGTTCTTGAAATGGTTATTTCTAAGTTTTATGCCTTAGTTTATATATACATGTACCATACCCTTATATCCTGAAAAACTTGTTTAAAACATGTGTATAAACTATTTTCTGCATAATACTTAGCTATATGTAATTTTAAAATATTTATCAAAATTTTTCTAACTCAAAACAGCCCAGTTTTTCAGTGTCAGGCAGCATCGGTCGACCGGCCCGGTCGACCGGCGCTGTGCCTGGACATGCACTGTTTGTGCATGTCCGTCGGTCGACCGGACCAGTCGACCGACAGAGAGCATTCTGCTCTCGGGAATTTTCGGTCGACCGGACCGGTCGACCGGAAGAAGGAAACTGTGTATCCTCCTTTTGGGTCGGTCGACCGGACCGGTCGACCGGGAGCCAACGGCTACTTCCAGCTGGCCTGGCGGTCGACCGGACCGGTCGACCGCCAAGCCTGCAAAATAGTAACGGCTCTTTCCTCTTGGGATTTTCTGAAAATCTGTTTTCTTTTTCTGTTTTAACAGACTTTTGGAGAGTTGTTGGGGTGCTTTTGCAGGTTGAATTAGGTGAAAAGAAAATGTTTTTAACTTATTTTCAACCCTATAAATAGAGGAGAAGTCTCTCCTTCATTTCACTTAGAAAAAATTCCTCAAGTTTTGTTGTTTTTTCAAAGAGAAAAGAAAATTGTTTGAAGCTTTCAATTCCCACTCTTTCAAGATTGTTTTTCAGTTGTGTTTGATTCTCTATATCACTCTACAACTGAAGTTTTCTCACCACACTTCATAGAGCCAAAAATCCTATACTCATTCTATAGTGAAGTTGTAAATTGAAGTGAGAGTGTTTGTAAAAGATTGAGAAAAAGTGTAGTGATCAAGTTGTGATCACTTTGTTCTTGTAATTCCTTCTTGTGGAGCAACCTCTTCGGTAGAGGTCCTTTGTATTCGGTGGAGCTCGGTGCTCGGTCTTCGTAGACCAATTGTAAAGGCATCCTCGGTGGATAGTGGAAACCCTTCACGGAGGTGAAGGCGGGGACTAGAGCAAGTGTGCTCGAACCTCGAAACAAATCATCTTGTTTGCGATTGCCTTTGCGTTATTCTTGCTTTACATTTCTCTTGCTTTATTTTGTCTTGAATTATTTGCTTGAGAACTACCCTCTACTTGTGCAATCTTGTCTTGTTTATTTACTTGCTATACTTGTTGTGTTACATTGTGTGCTTCTCATTTCTCATCATCATACTTGGCATTGATCGATCACACCTCAATACAACACGATTGCATAGCGCACCTCTAACCCATTTTAAGGGGAATTGGGAGGAAGGAGTTCAGAACCTCGCAAGGGGTATTCGGCTCTTAGTCGTGTTTTTGAGAGATCGTTGCATCACTCATTTAATTAAAGTTTAAAAAGATCTTAGATTAGCAATCACACCTATTCACCCCCCCCCCTCTAGGTGTTTTTCAAGAA